>SZWC01002718.1:170155-198088 GCA_023375785.1 Penium margaritaceum
CCTTGCTTTGTCCAACGACAAAGGGAAAACGAAAGAGGACATTTGCGTCGAATACGGCTAAGACTAGCAAGCGTTCAAAGGACAAACCTAGCACGGACACGTGACATTCCGAAGCAAACCCTCGTCTCCTACATTTCCTGCTTCCAACTTTTTAGACGAGACGAAAAGGGCATTCCTGTTTGGTGACACGAACCAAGACTTTCGCTCTGCTCTGGAGGACAGGAATGAGAAACGTGTTTTATGAATCGTCCGGACGCGAATATGCCTGTTTGGTGACTAAAACATGGACCACTCCGTCTACCACGAAGGGGTTTTCCAGATTCATTCACGAAACACGTTTTCGCGCTAGACAAGACAACCCAGCTACTAGAGTCCGGCTGGTGCATTCGGTCCGACGCAGGTCACCGTTGTACAACAGACGCTAATAGCCCAGAATGAACGAACCCACAAGCGTAAACAAAACAGGTAACTCCGTCTCGGTCTGATGGGAGTGGGAAACGCAATCGCCATGCATTGTCAAACGACACAAGGAAAACGAAAGAGGAATTTTGCATCGAATTCGGCTTAGGCTTGCAAGCGTTTGAAGGACAAACCTAGTATGAAAACATGACATCCAGATGCAAACCCTCGTTTTCTACACTGCCTGTAACTTTTCTTCTTCACGTTACGAAAGGGGCATTCCTATTCGGGGACACGAACCATGACTTTCACTATGCTGTGGTGGATAGGGTGTCTCATTCGTTTCAAGAAACATGAAAAAACAGTTTCATCGATGGAACAGTCCTGTTCCGATAGCCGGATCAATATTTCTTCTCTCGGACAAGAATCGGTGAAACCGTTTCCTTCAGCCGAAATGGTTTAATGCTCTTCTATAACAGTGTATTCTTGCTTGCGCAACAGAACGATCGTTTTCCGTTCTGCAGAACCTGATATTTCTTCTGCATAAACAGAAACAAGCAACTCTTTGATTGACACACATGGGAAACAATGTCTGTTTTGTACCACGAAACAATGAACACCGGTTTCAACAATGGAAACCGTCCTCTTCCGTCAGCCAGTATAGCAATCTCATTTCTAAGAAACGAAACAAGAAAACCTTCTATCAACCAAACAGGCTGTTTTGCGCTGACATGACAGTGTTTGCCTGCTTCCCGAACAGAACGGTCCTCTTTCGTTGTCCGGAAGCTGATATTCTTACTGCATAAACAGCATTTCTCGTTCGTATTGTATGGACAGGCAACTCTTTCATGTACTCTTACCGTGTTTTCTACTTTCGGTCGTCAAGTCGGGGATTTCATCGCTACTAGGTGCGTATCATCGTCCATTTCATTTGCTTTGTTCCGTTGTTGACGGTTTCGACACTTATTTTTTTTGCAGATGGTGACGATGTCTGACGATGAAACCCTAGGGTTAGAACTTGGTGTCTCCCGCGTGGGAGACCCGTAGCTGTAGGATGCCTTGCAGGAGGTCGTTCCGTGGGATCTTGGAGGAGGAGTGTATCACAGAGGAACTTGACTTCTCGACGTCGAGCGGGACAGCCAGAGAATCGCCCTTCTCCCCTCGGAACCCCAGATCAGTTGCGCTGCGTTCTCGCGCACGCGGTAGGCAAGAGTTGAGGGAGCCAGAAGTAATCGTCCTTTCCTCCTTGGATACAACATTCAGACGGGACTTCATGTGAAACCAGTGCTCGGGCTGTGACGTCGGTCGCTTCCCCCGCTGCTGGCATGGCTTATGAAGCAGCCGGCACGTCGCAAGTCGTTCCGCTGTTTCACCCACACACCTTCATCGGCACGTCAGAAGGTACGATCTGAAATGTGTCTTTTTGCACGCATGTAGAGTTATTTGTGTCGCATGACCTGAGACCACGCTTGGAATTCTATTCTGCAGACCTGGTAACATTACCGAAACTTCAATGGCTTGCAAAGATGGGCGCCTGCGGCATGGCCATTGGAAGGAAGCCATGGAGGCAATCGCACAAAGTGTTAGAGGTTTTTGCTATGAAGTTCCACTCCGACGATTTTCAGAAGTTGCAGAGGTTCGAGCAAGCGTGCCCGTCGACGTTGTGGCTCGTCCTTCAAACACATGCCATGCAGAAGATTGTGTGTGAGAAGGCAAGGGATGAGGGTGCCGGTAAAAATGCTGTAACACTGGACTTCGAGGCACTTTTCCAACGGCCTTGGGTTCTGTAAAATCCTTACCGCCAAGAGGAAGATAACATCAATGATCTCATGTTTGAGCACCCTGACCCCGACAAGAAGTTCAAGAGGCCGCTGTATAAGTCCTACCGGTGCGGAAAACTGGAATCAGCAAAATTCCAGTGGAATCAGCCGGTAAGATCACTCTTTATGTTAGCAGTAGTTAATCAATCTTAAAGAAACGAATAGACGTGACGAAAAACTCTCTCGTGTGTTCTTCGCAGAAACTTGATGATCCGGACTCTGCGGATGGAAACTCACCTTCCGCGACGAGAAAGAGAGGACCTGAGACAGCTGACTCCTCATCTTCTGCGCCTGCCGAACCTGTTCGTAGTTCTGCTGCTAGGCGCGCGCGCAACACTGAGAGACGTGCCGTCGCAGCCGCAGCTGGAGTACGCGTCCAGGCAATCGCGGCGCAAGAAGTCTCTGGCGCGGCCTCCGCAGACGGTCGCCACGCGTCTGTTCAGTCTGGAAGAGGCATAGATAGTTCTGCGTCTGACACTGCTGCAGTTACTGCTGCTGCCGCAGCCGCTGCTGCCGCCACCCCTGCTGCCGCTGCCGCCACCGCTGCTGCCCCTGCTGCTGATTCTGCCACTGCCGGTCTTGGTCAGTTTCCCGCACCCGGCGAGTTGCCGCAGTCTGCTCAAATCCCGCAGCCAAGTCTGTTCCCGCAGTCGGCTCAGTTACCACAGCAAGGTCCGCTCCCGCAGTCCGGTCACTTCCCGTAGTCCGGTCACTTCCCTCAGTCGTGTCACTTCCCGCAGTCCGGTCAGTATCCGCAGCCAGGTCTGTTTCATCAGTCAGGTCAGTTCGCCCAGCCCGGTCAGTTCCAGCAGCCCGGTCAGTTCCCGCAGCCCGGTCAGTTCCCTCAGCCCGGTCAGTTCCCGCAGCCCGGTCAGTTTCCGCAGCCCGGTCAGTTCCCGCAGCCCGGTCAGTTCCTGCAGCCAGGTCAGTTTCCGCAGCCCGGTCAGTTCCTGCAGCCAGGTCAGTTCCCGCCGTCTAGTCAGGTCCCGCCGCCTACTCAGGTCCCGCCGTCTAGTCAAGTCCCGCCGTCAGGTCTGGTCTCTGCGTCCGGTCAGGTCCCGCAGCCCGGGCAGGTCCCGCACTCCGGTCAGGTTTCGCAGGGAGGTCAGATCCCCCAGCCCGGTCAGAACCCGCAATCCGGTCAGGCCCCGCAGGCCGCAGAGCCATCGCAGTCCGGTCCGCTGCCGCAGTCCGGTCAGCTGCTGCAGCCCCGCGAGCTTCCGCAGTCCGGTAACCCCACGCATCAGTCACCGACTGCCGGTGAGTTCCCGCCGTCCCCATCTGTCTGTCAGTCCCTGCAAGCAGGTCAGGGCACCCAAGCCATTGAGTCTCCGCACGTCGTTGATCTGAGTACTCCACGTATTCAGATCCCGGAAGGTGTTCAGATCACGCAACCCGTTCAGGCCGCGGAAGTTGGCCAGGCAGCAGAGGTTGCGCAGACAACTAAAGGTGATCAGTCCGTGCAAGATAGTCAGCCAACAGAAGCTGGCCAGTCTGCAACTCGCGGGACTACTTGCGGAGGAGTTCCAAACCTGCAGCCGTCTGGAGAACCAACGCCTACTCGGGTACATTGTCTCCAGTGCCTGAATTTTGTGTATAATAATGTTTTGTCACATGACTTTCTTGGGGCTTACATGATGCGATTTTCTTGGGGCTTTGGCAGCAAGCTGGAGTGTCTTTTGCCGGCCAGCAGCAGCAGGACTTCTCTGCGTACGGGCAAGAAGCTGGAACTTCTGGTTTTCCGCAACAGTGTTCAAACGTTGTTCAGCCTTCGCAGCAGGCAGATCAAACTCTCTTGGATGAGCTTGTCTTCTGTACGCAGCCGGATACTGCGAACCAGCACGATTCGGTAACGTCTGTTTACTTCAATGTTCATATTTTTCCGTCACTGTGTGACAGATAGATTGATGTAGTTTGTGGAATTGGTATGTGTTTTTGCAGGAAGTTTTTGATGAGCTAACAAACCATCTTGCGAGCAAGTGTGGACAAGGACTACCCGATGGAACCTTTACTGGAATGATGGCAGATAGTTGTAAACCTGGCGCTGCAAATTACCGGAGGAGCCCGTCGCAAACCATCCTGGAGATGGAAGACCTTCTTCACATTGCCAGAGACTACCTGAAAGGCTTACATGACGCGAGCAACAATTTCTGCAACGGACTGGAGCGAGTGATCATCAGGGGCAAGCGCATTGTGGACAGCGGAGGTACGTTGTACAGTGAATGCTGCAAATCACATTGTTTTTGCATATTGGAAGTAATGAACTGATATTGTTTTTTTAATGTGCAGAGTTCACGCAACAGACACTTCAAGAGTGGCACTTCCACGGTCTGCAGTGTCAGGTAATTTCTGCAAAATTATCTGTAACATATCCCTGTGCTAGCGATGTGCTTGAACTGATCTAATGTTTGTCCGTTTTCAGAGCTTTGTCAATGCATTGGCAAACATAAATCAGAAAATGAGGACGTCAGTTCCTCTGACCATGGAGCAAGTTTCATTGGAGCAGGGATCAGCAATTCTCCGCAACCATCCTAGGGTTGCCGCAGCCAAGGAAAATGAAGATGAATCACGTACGCAGGGTAAGTGTGTTCAATGTGATGTTCCTTTGTGCTGCATGCAACCGTTCAATATCTGACCACTGACATGTATATGTGCAGATCAGGGGTTGAAGGGGATGAAGGTGTTGAAGGCGACTACCTCTGAACATATGAAGAATACTCAAGTTCGTTCAAGATTGTCGCGAAAAACTGTCTCAGAACAGAACCAGCCCCGACGTACCGGCCGACTGAAAAAGCCATCAACCCGTTGGGGTGACTGTGAAACGTGGCAACTTCCATTTCAGAAGAAGAAATAGGATACTACCATATAGATCTGGCAGATGTCCTAGCATTCCTCGTTGTGTATAGTCATAACGATGATATATCTGGGTATGTCGGTATAGTTTTCCGAAACGTTTGAAGTTTCCAACGCTTCCATAATGATCAAAATAAAGGGGAAGTTCAAGGGAATGACATAAACTCATGCAAATCCTTTTTCTACATAAGATTTTAGTTTCGCGTAGGTAGAATTGGTTGCTACTGAGTCAACACCTTTACATGTCTACTGATTGTGAATGTTGCCAAACGATGGTTGGTTGCATCCTTTGTTTCACATTCCGGTGTAACAATGTGAGACTTGTGTGCAAATTGGTAGCACTTTACTGGTAACTGGCCCTCATTAACACACTTTTTTGCACAAACATCAGTGCACGTACCAGATTTTATAGTTGTATCTGGTTTTGATTGTCGCCAAGCCATGGCTGTTTGGAGTTGCCGTCAGCTGTCAGCTGTTAGGTTAACAATTTGCAAGTTGCATCTTAGTATTTCAGCTTTTCTCAATGGGAGAAAGATGGGAACTTGGAAAGTAACAGGAACACATTCTTCTTCTGTCCTCAGTTGGAATACAACTTTTTGTCACAACACTTGCAAGCTAGTAGTATACCGTTTTAAGTAAGGTGAACAATTTGCAAGTTGCGATTTGATACTTCAGCTTTTTAGATTGCTGCACTTGGTGTCAAGATGGGAACTGGAAGCCAACAGGAATACATATTCTCAGTTGGAATACATATTGGCGTCTCTGCCCAACAAGTGGGAATGGAATGTTTAATGTTTACTTTTTCCAAACAGACGCCAGGTACAGTCCGTGGTACGTGGAAAACGTGGCAAATGTTGATATGAAAAAGTCATTGATTAAAAGATAACTACTAAGGCTAACGCCATCTGAAAATTCCTCATTCCCGCCTTCCACATGTACCCGCTCCTTGTTCTTACGGAAGTTCCAGTAAGCAAACACAACTCTACACATCTCCATCAAGCTCTGGATTGTGTAAGTAAAACTCTGCATGGTGAAACGCCGGATGAAATGGTTCACCCGTTCATTTGCTGACGTATTTGTCCCTGCACATATTCAACACTAGCATCAGGTTAGCTTGACCAACGGAAGTCCAACTTCAGTACAATGGACAATGGAAAATTTAGGGATAAATGATAACATGATAAAACTGTGTTCTCACCTTGGAGATGAATGTAAATGTCTGGACTGAACGCAGGAGAACAAGTGTGCTTTGCAGCGTCTCTGTGACCGAAGTGGAACCGGTCACAGAGCAGCCTGGTTCTGGATAGCATGCCAGGCTCTCTCCCCAAGACGTACGAGTACAGCTTACAGGCGTTATTGTAGAACACAAATCGTGGCCGACGGTCAGCAGGAAACCGTGTGAGCAGGGTTGTGAATATGTCATTGGGAGATTCACCATTGAACATAACATGAAACCCATAGATCACTAGATGCGGGCATACCACGGTGAAAATTCCTGTTGTTGCTTTCGTTTGCTTACTCTTGTCATCATCAATGGCACACTTAGCATCATATCCCCGCTGGATGCTGCGTCCATCTGCTCTCACTGAGTTGTTGTAGAGTGGCCTTCCACATTGTTGTGGCCAGTGTGGGTAACAAGCCGTTGGAACCATGGTTCCGTCAGGTGGAGTGAAGGTCACCTCTGTCATCTGCAATGAATTTGCAGATTTTCACTTACAAAAAGTGTCATTTGTCTATGAACAATGATGCACGCGTTAGCAAAAAAAAAAAACCATGTGTCTATTTAGCAAAAACAGGCTCACCAGCGCTTCCTCATTGATGTCGAGCAACTTCTCCAGAGTTTGGACAAGCGATGGAGACAGGGTCTCTTTTGCGACCAACCATGTAGCCGGTGTCATGCATGTTTTGTACTCCATCAACACTCCCCTCATGTAAAGATCCAATGCCTTAGCAATGATTGGCATGACATTCACGATGTTCTGCCACCTCGACAACGTCATGTTTGCAGGGTCGAAGAGAAGCGTTCTCAAATCGGAGGCGGCTGTAGCATCAAGAAGGCACGAATCTGTGCCCCAAGTTCCCAAAGTGTAGAGCAGCTCCTTCATGTCTTTGTTCACTGCGTAAAACTGCAAAACAAACACATTTACCTTGAATTCATGTGTTGGTATTTCAAAAACAGAATTGAAATCACAATACATAAATCTCAGGGTGGACTTACACTGACTCCTTCTGCATCAACTCTCAAGAATTTAGCCTCGTCAACAAGACCAGCTATTCCAGTAGCCCCGCACGCGCGTAGCTTTGTCAGCAAAGAATCCATGTCAGACTGCACGAAGAGGTCGCGCTGGCGGCGGCGAACGGCAAGACGGGCCAGCAAAACCTGTGCATGGCCATCTGCGATGAGACGCTTGGCCACACGCCGCCTCGGCGCCAGATTTTCCGCCTGTGGTTGAGTGTACAATCTGTGGTCCGAGGTATCCCCATTTCTGTTGATAAGAGCTGTGCCATCACACACAAGCTTGGAGGGATAGACACCACATTTTGAACAGCACGTACCAAGACCCTCCACATCAATCAGTTTCAAGTAAGCTTGCAAAGCTGTCGCAAGCGTTGACCGACAAGGGAACTCAAGAGGTTTGGTCACTTTCTCGTAGAACTTGAAAGCTCCGTGAGTTGCTGAAACGGAAGACCCATTGCACATCAAGGCCAAGACAAAGAGCATGGTAGAGTGGGTCAATGCCGTTGACGCGGTGAAAATGAAGATCCCATCACTGTTCCCATCAGCGAATAAAGTGCACTTGCAGCGCGCAGTCCGGTAATGTTGCACGGGAACATGCACGACGCCATCAACGTCATTATCAACAATCCGATGGGCTCAATTCTTTTCAACAGGGCTAGGGTGTTCTTCATACTTACCAACTTCGAACCATGGTACAAATCATGTAGCCTTATAGTTCGGAAGGCCTGCCAGAACACGAAATACTCAACTTCAGATAGTGGACTGACATGTAAAGAACAAGAACGTAGCATGAGACATCTATTAGCACAGACAAACGAGACAAAGAACATACCCATGTCCATTGATGACCACAGGGGAAATGCTCCGTTGTCGGTTTTGGAGCACGGAGGATGAACCCATCTTCGAATGCCTTCTTTGCCTTTTCAACAACTTCTTCAGGAGGACCATCTCTTGAAGGGTGTAAACTCGCATGAAAATTGATCTTCTGAAACGACTTCAAGCGAGGCCACTGGCAAAGTGTCCACTTCGCCTCCTCATGTTCTTCTGAGAGACAAGGACCCACAGAAGGGTCACAAGTCGAACAGGTGTGCATCTCCACCACCACTTCGTCAACACGGTGCATGCGCCGGCGTGAGTCATCATTTCCGGGTGCAAACCAGGTTTCAGCCTCTTGATGGTACTCTTGAAGCATTTCCAAGTGGCGGGTACACCTCCCAACCCCACCGTCACAGGAGCAACGGAACTGTCCAGAGTCTTGACCTTCCAACAAACCCCACACAACAACACATGCCCCCCCGCTGTTGGGAGACGAATCCAGCAATGAAAACATGGGATACGCATCATTCTGGGAAATGACCAGAGATATCAGCGGAAAGAGTTCATGGTACATTGCAGTCAGAGGTCGAACAAGATGTTTTTCCGCCCACTGTGTGTGAACGCACTTGTTGTGCTTTCCTGCATAGGCACACGAGCAGGCAACACCGCCACCCCACTTCCTCCATGTTGTGATAGGAGGTGCAAACTGGCCAGGGGGGTTTGGGACTGGCAGACAGGGAACCCATGCTGCTTTCTTTTAGTGATCAAAATCGGGCAAGACAGCTGCGTAGTCTCCGATGCGGACCACTGTTCCCTCGAATTGAGGTAACTGCAGTTCGCATTCAAAGCATGAGAGAAGACTCTCACAGCTCGCTCCCTCAGGAGGATCATAGTTTTTCGCCGCTCTGTGTTGAGGCCTTAGATGTCGCCGATCAAATACATAGTTTGGTGTGGCATTGAATAATGCCACTCTTGGTGCGTGACGAACCTGCAGTCATTCGCACAACTTGTTCGAATCACTCGGCGTGAAGGAACTTCAAAATCTGAAATTGCAATTTTGACCAGGGTGAATACATACCGATGGCTGAGAATTCAGGTCAGCTCGACGGTAGCGTTCGCTCTTGCCATCCGCGTGATCACCGCTGCTGCCGCCACTACGCCCACCCCCGGCACCACCACCACCACCACCACCGCCACCACCACCACCACCACCNCAGCACCATCTCCACCACCAGCACCATCTCCACCACCAGCACCATCTCCACCACCAGCACCATCTCCACCACCAGCACCATCTCCACCACCAGCATCATCTCCACCACTCCCACCATCTCCACCTCCAGCACCATCCACGATGTTACAAAACGCACGAAGAAAACCAGCAGGGGTCGCAGGGACACGCACACCAGGTGCAGGCATTCCAAGGCCAGGTGCATCTGGTACGTTTGGGCAACACTTGTACGAACGCCCGACATTGGGTGCACAGTGGGGGCATATTGATGTCTCTGGGTTTTGAGCCCATGTGTCAGAAGCTTCATCATGAAAAAACAGGCCTTCAAAGTCTTCAACCTTCAGGCAAAGAACGGCACACCTGGAAAACAGAGTTGAGTCCAGTTTTGAGTACGTTCACATTTACCATACATTTTTAGCTTAGCTACTGTTTTTACCATTTTTGCTTCACATGTCACTCCAATGTACACCATTTTCAACTTGACACCATATGCATGCAGTCCAGACGTACCTTCTGCAGAACCATCTGATGTGTCCAGCCGCAGTTGGGAATCTGCCAGCTCCGTCCTTAGTGCGGCGTGCAGTCGAGTGTCTTCCCCTGCATGTCCTGTTTGGGCATGTCCACATACCACCGCTGCCCACGAGTCTGGCAATGACATCACTGTCACAAGAATTTCTTTTCTTCAGATGTGATGGGGGAGGAAAGCTGGCTCGATCAGTGCCATACAAACGGACGACATCTGTTGCTATGGTATTCCTTCCAGTTTCTTTGCAAATATGGCACCTGACGTTAAGACTGCCAGCATTTCTGCGCAACAGTGCAATGTCAACAGGCCATCTGACTGCACCGAGTGGCGGTAGATGATGTCGCGTTCGCCGAGCTAGAGGTGGGCGGCTGTTGGAGCTCACACCGACACCATGACTGGGTTGCGGATCTCTGCGATCAAGATGGGATGGTCGTACCATCTGGCCACAAGTATGCAATGACGTCAAAACAGACACATGGACAGTGGACCCACAGATCTTTCATCAAATCAGAAGCAGGTGGCACAGAGCGCCATCGACTTTGCAAGCAAAGGAACGGCTGGATACGGTAAAAGAGGCTGAGACGTGAGGAAACCATGTACCCTGAAACAAGAAGCAAGAAGATAAACGGAAACAGCACAAAGTACGACAGAAGAGGAGCACGGGAATTCTAGTACACAAAATGAATCTTAAGTGTACTCACGGTTGGATGGAGGATTTGCACGGGAAGAGGCGGCGACCGCCCGTGGAGCACCCACGCAACCAAGAAGAGGAGGAGGAGGATACTAGACCCGATAGGCCTAGTAGCGCTGATCGTCAACAGCCCGGCTTCCGCCATGGTCAGAGGGTTGACACATGACGGGACCCTGGAAGGGACTTGGACCCACAGCGATGGCCATGGATCGGCATAGCTCTCTGGAGTTGTCGATGCGGCGACACCACTCAGCTACGGATTCTGCTAGGTTTCCAGGCTAACTGCATCGGGGCTCAGACCTGAGCTGAAAGAGAAGAGGAGCGTCTTCACACTAATGCACTAATCGTGAACCACACGTATTGAAAGCTGAACGCGTCTCCACTACATGAGGGCAAACGGAAACAAACAGGGAAACCCTAGTTTGCAGGTTGGCCGTCTTCTCGACAAAGGGGGAAACCCAGCCCCATACAAAGGGGATATTCTTTTAACGTGCACAAAGGAGGAAATTAGGGTTGCATAAGACAGGGAAATTCCAGTTTCGTTCACCAGGATGAACAAAGGGTTAGTTTGATTTGAATAACATATACCTATTGTGTTGACAAAACGAGACAAATCTTGGCGCTTGTGACGCGACAACTCTTACTCCGTCCACGCAAGAGCTAAAACCTATTTTGTGTGAAATAGTAAGTCTTGTAACGTTGAAGAGATGAATAACCATGTTTCATATCACGCTGTGCCTAAAAGCTGTTGTAGATGACGGGAAAGTTCGACATCTGACGACAAAGGAGAAAGTCTTCATTCATGTGACGGGATAACGCTCATTCCGTGGATGAAAAGGGAAACCTCTGTTGCACAAGACTCATCAATGCCTGTATTGTCGACTAAGAGGAAAAACCCACTTCCACGTAAGGAATTAATGCCTACGCAATGGACAAAAGTAGAAAACGTGCATTGCATGGGGGGAAAATGCCTGTTTTGGTAGGACCTGTTGCAAGAAAGAGGGAAATCCTTATTGCGTCTCCAAAAATGGCAAAACTCATTTCATACCCCGCTGTGCCTATTTCGCCTTTGAGAAATAAAACCTGTTTCTTATGAACCACGTCCAAAAACGAGAAAACCTCAGTTGTGGAGGACGGAAAGGCGGGATTTCCGTAGACATAGATGAAAATACCTGTTGCATATGACAGGGAAAAACTTATTCCGTCGATCAATGAAAAAAACCCTCTTGCATATGACTCGTGAATGCCTCTATTGTCCACAAAGTGGAAGAATCATGTTCCACACGGTGCGATAACGCCTGTTCCATTGACAGAGGAGGCGAATCCTGTTTAACATGTCTGGACAGTGAATATTCCTACGACGCAGAAGGAAACATTTAGTCGTTAAAACTGGCTTTTGAAACATGGACTGGGAAGGAAGGTGAACCCCAATGGAGATAAAAAAATGGGTGGGAGATGGGGGGAGGGGGGTTCGGGAAACAACTTCAGCAATTTCTCAGGGATGTTGAACCCAGTAGGGAAGTTTAGGGTCGGTTTCTGTCACCCTCCATCTAACCTAGTAATGTTTTTTATGGTAAACTAAAGCCTAATTTTAGTGGTAATATTTCTCTCAAGTTAAACTTGACTTTTGTTTCATTACGATAAAATGAATTAAACGCGTGCACTAATATTTACGCGTGCACTGGGTGCGTGCCTGCGCTCACTGCTCCCAACGCGCGTTCTGCACCCACGGTCGGTGTTTCTTCCAGAGAATCGTTCCTGGTGGTACTGTGCGACCGCCTCTATGCTCCGCAATTTTTGCCTCTCCATTTTGACGTCCCGTTTGCCTTGAACGATTCGTGGACCGGGGCTCGTACGCGTGCACTGGGTGCGTTCCTGCGGTCACTGCTCCCGACACGCGTTCTGCACCAACGGTCAGTGTTTCTTCGGGAGAATCATTCCTGGCCGTACTGTACAACCGCCTCTATGCTCCGCAATTTTTGCCTCTCAATTCTGACGTCGTGTTTGCCCAGAACAATTCGTCGACCGGGGGTCGTACGCGTGCACTGGATGCGTGCCTGCGCTCACTGCTCCCGACGCGCGTTCTACACCCACGGTCGGTGTTTTTTTCGGGAGAATCATACCTGGCGGTACTCTATGACCGCCTCTACGCGCCGTAATTTTTGCCTCTCCATTGTGACGTCCCGTTTGCCCGGAACAATTTGTGGACCGGGGGTCGTACCCGTGCACTGGGTGCATGCCTGCGCTGACTGCTCCCGACGCGCGTTCTACACCCACGGTCGGTGTTTCTTCGGGAGAATCGTTTTTGGCGGTACTAAACGACCGCCTCTACGCTCCGCAATTTTTGCCTCTCCATTCTGACGTCGCGTTTGCCCGGAATAATTTGTGGACCGGGGGTCGTACCCGTGCACTGGGTGCGTGCCTGCTCTCAGTGCTCCCGACGTGCATTCTGCACCCACCGTCGGTGTTTCTTTAAAAGAATCGTACCTGGCGGTACTGTAAGACCGCCTCTACGCTCCCCAATTTTTGCCTCTCCATTCTGACGTCCCGTTTGCCCGGAGCAATTTGTGGACCGGGGCTCGTACGCGTGCACTAGGTGCGTGCCTGCGCTCACTGCTCCCGACGCACGTTCTGTACCCACGGTCGG
This sequence comes from Penium margaritaceum, assembly GCA_023375785.1. Lineage (NCBI taxonomy): Eukaryota > Viridiplantae > Streptophyta > Zygnematophyceae > Desmidiales > Peniaceae > Penium > Penium margaritaceum. The sequence goes on from SZWC01002718.1 coordinate 183,378, forward strand.
TGTTTCTTCGGGAGAATCGTTCCTAGCGGTACTGTACGACCGCCTCTACGCTCCGCAATTTTCTGCCTCTCCATTCTGACGTCCCGTTTGACCAGAACAATTCGTGGACCGGGGCTCGTACGCGTGCACTGGGGGCGTGCCTGCGCTCACTGCTCCCGACGCGCATTCAGCACCCACGGTCGGTGTCTCTTTGAGAGAATCGTTCCTGGCGGTATTGTACGACCGCCTCTACGCTCCGCAATCTTTTCCTCTGCATTCTGACGTCGCGTTTGCCCGGAACAATTCGTGGACTGGGGGTCGTATGCGTGCACTGGGTGTGTGCCTGCGCTCACTGCTCATGACGTGCGTTCTGCACCCACGGTCGGTGTTTCTTTGGGAAAATCGTACCTGGCGGTACTGTACGACCGCCTCTACGCTCCGCAATTTTCACATCTCCATTCTGACGTCCCGTTTGCCTCGAACAATTTGTGGACCACGGGTCATACCCGTGCACTGGATGCGTGCCTGCGTTCACTGCTCCCGAGGCGCGTTCTACACCCACGCTTGGTGTTTCTTTGAGAGAATCATACGTGGCGGTACTATACAACCGCCTCTCCGCTCCGCAATTCCTGCCTCTCCATTCTGACATCCCGTTTGCCTGGAACAATTCGTGGACCGGGTCTCGTACGCGTGCTTTGGGTGCGTGCCTGCGCTCACTGCTCCCGACGCGCGTTTTGCACCCACGGTCGGTGTTTCTTTGGGAGAATCGTACCTGGCGGTATTGTACGACCGCCTCTACGCTCCGCAATTTTCACATCTCCATTCTGACGTCCCGTTTGCCCCGAACAATTCGTGGACCACGGGTCCTACCCGTGCACTAGGTGCGTGCCTGCGCTCCTTGCTGCCGATGCGCATTCTACACCCACGGTTGATGTTTCTTCGGGAGAATCGTACCTGGTGGTACTATAACCGCCTCTACGGTCCGCATTTTTTGCCTCTCCATTGTGACGTCCCGTTTGCCTGGAACAATTCGTGGACCCGGGGTCCTAGGCGTGCACTGGGTGCGTGCCTACGCTCACTACTCCCGACGAGCGTTCTGCACCCACGGTCGGTGTTTCTTTGGGAGAATTGTACTTGGTGGTACTGTACGACCGCCTCTACGCTCCGCAATTTTTGCCTCTCCATTCTGACGTCCTGTTTGCCCGGAACAATTCATGGACCGGGGCTCGTACGCGTGCACTGGGTGCGTGCCTGCGCTCACTGTTCCCGACGTACATTTTGCACCCACGGTCGGTGTTTCTTCGGGAGAATCATTCCTGGCGGTACTATAGGACCTCCTCTACACTCCGCAATTTTTCGCCTCTCCATTCTGACGTCCCGTTTGCCCAGAACAATTCGTGGACCAGGGCTCGTATAGGTGTAGTGGGTGCGTGCCTACGCTCACTGCTCCCGACGCGTGTTCTGCACCCACGGCCAGTGTTTCTTCGGGAGAATCATTCCTGGCGAAACTGTACGACCCCCTCTACGCTTCACAATTTTTTCCTCTCTAATTGACGTCGCATTTGCCCGGAATAATTCGTGGACAGGGGGTCATACGCGTGTACTGGGTGCGTGCCTGCGCTCACTGCTCCAGACGCGCGTTCTGCACCCACGGTCGGTGTTTCTTTGGGAGAATTATGCCCGGCGGTACAGTGCGACCGCCTCTACGCTCCGCAATGTTTGCCTCTTTTTTCTGACATCCCGTTTGCCCGGAAGAATTCGTGGACCGGAGGTCGTACCCGTGCATTGGGTGCGTGCCTGCGCTCACTGCTCCCGACAGGCGTTCTACATTCACGGTCGGTGTTTCTTCGGGAGAATCGTACCTGGCCGTACTGTACAACCGCCTCTACGCTCCGCAATTTTTGCCTCTCCATTCCGACGTCCCGTTTTCCCGGAACAATTCGTGGACCGGGGGTCGTACGCGTATATTGGGTGCGTGCTTAGGCTCAGTGCTCCCGACGCGCGTTCTCACCCACTGTCGGTGTTTCTTGGGGAGAATCGTACCTGGCGGTACTGTACGACCGCCTTTACGCTCTGCAATTTTTGCCTCTCCGTTCTGACGTCCCGTTTGCCCGGAACAATTCGTGGACCGGGGGTCGAACCCGTGCACTGGGTGCGTGCCTGCGCTCACTGCTCGCGACGCGCGCTCTACACCCACGGTCGGTATTTCTTGGGGAGAATCGTACCTAGCGATACTGTACAACCGCCTCTATGCTCCGCAATTTTTGCCTCTCCATTCTGACGTCCCGTTTGCCGGGAACAATTCGTGCAATGGGGCTCGTACGCGTGCACTGGGTGCGTGCTTGCGCTCATTGATCCCGACACGCGTTCTGCACCCACGGTCGGTGTTTCTTCATGAGAATCGTTCCTGGCGGTACTGTACGACCGCCACTACGCTTCGTAATTTTTGCCTCTCCATTCTGAGGTCGCGTTTGCCCGGAAACATTTGTGGTCTGGGGGTCGTACCCGTGCACTGGGTGCGTGCCTGCACTTACTGCTCGCGACACGCGTTCTACAACCACAGTCGGTGTTTTTCGAGAGAATTGTACCTTGCGGTACTTTCTGACATCCTCTACGCTCAGCAATCTTTGCCTCTCCATTCTGACGTCCCGTTTGCCAGGAACTATTGGTGGACCGGGGATCGTACCCGTGCACTGGGTGCGTGCCTGCGCTCATTGCTCCCGACACGCGTTCTACACCCACGATCGGTGTTTCTTTGGGAGAATCGTACCTGGCGGTGCTGTACAACCGCCTCTACGATCCGCAATTTTTGCCTCTCCATTATGACGTCCCGTTTGCCCGGAACAATTCGTGGACCGGGGGTCGTACGCATGCACTGGGTGCGTGCCTGCGCTCACTCCTCCCGACACGCACTCTGCACCCACGGTCGGTGTTGCTTTGGGAGAATCGTACCTGGCGGTACTGTACGACCGCCTCTACGCTCTGCAATTTTTGCCTCTCCATTCTGACGTTCCGTTTGCCCGAAACAATTCTTGGACCGGGGGTCGTACCCGTGCACTGGGTTCGTGCTTGCGCTCACTGCTCCAGACGCGCATTCTACACCCACGGTCGGTGTTTCTTCGGGAGAATTGTACCTGGCGGTACTGTACAACCGCCTCTACGCTCCGCAATTTTTGCCTCTCCATTCTGACGTCCCGTTTTCCCAGAACAATTCCTGGACCGGGGCTCTTACGCGTGCACTAGGTGCGTGCCTGCACTCACTGCTCTTGACGCGCGTTCTGCACCCACGGTCGGCGTTTCTTCGGGAGAATCGTTACTAGCAGTATTGTACAACCGCCGCTACGGTCTGTAATTTTCGCCTCTCCATTCTGACGTCCAGTTTGCCCTGAACAATTCGTGGACCAAGGGTCGTACCCGTGCACTGGGTGCGTGCCTGCGCTCACTGCTCCCGACGCGCGTTCCGCACCCACAGTCGGTGTTTCTTTAGGAGAATCATTCCTGGCAGTTTAGTACGACCGCCTCTACGCTCCGCCATTTTTGCCTCTCCATTCTGACGTCGCGTTCGCCCGGAACAAATCATGGACCGGGGGTTCTACGCTTGCACTGGGTGCGTGCCTGCGCTCACTGCTCCCGACGCGCGTTCTGCACCCTCGATCGGTGTTTCTTCGGGAGAATCGTACCTGGCGGTACTATACGACCGCCTCTACACTCCGAAATTTTTCCCTCTTTACTATGACATCTCATTTGCCTGGAAGAATTCGTTGACCGGGGGTTGTATCCGTGCACTGGGTGCGTGCGTGCGCTCACTCCTCCCGACATGCGTTCTACACCCACGGTCGGTGTTTCTTTGGGAGAATCCTACCTGGCGGTACTATACAACCGCCTGTACGCTCCGCAATTTTCGCCTCTCCATTCTAACATCTCGTTTGCACGGAACAATTCGTGGACCGGGAGTCGTACCCGTGCACTAGGTGCGTGCCTGCGCTCAACGCTCCGGACGCGCGTTCTACACCTACGGTCAGTGTTTCTTCGGCAGAATCATACCTGTCGGTACTTTACAACCACCTCTACACTCCGCAATTTTTGCCTCTCAAATTTGACGTCCCGTTTGCCACGAACAATTCGTGGATCGGGGGTCGTACGCGTGCACTGGGTGCGTGCCTGCGCTCACTGCTCGCGACGCGCGTTTTGCACCCACGGTCGGTGTTTCTTCGGGAGAATCGTACCTGGCGGTACTGTACGACCACCATTAAGCTCCGCGATTTTTGCCTCTCCATTCTGACGTCCCGTTTGCCCAGAACAATTCGTGGACCAGCGCTCTTACCCGTGCATTGGGTGCGTGCCTGCGCTCACTGCTCCCGACGCGCATTCTACGCCCACGGTTGGTGTTTCTTTGGAAGAATCGTACCTGGCAGTACAATACAACCGCCTCTACGCTCTGCAATTTTCGCCTCTTCATTCTGAGGTCCCATTTGCCCAGAACAATTCGTAGACCGGGACTCGTATGCGTGCACTGGGTGCGTGCCTTCGCTCACTGCTCCCGACGCGCATTCTGCACCCACGGTTAGTGTTCCTTCGGGAGAATCATTCTTGGCCGTACTATACTACCGCCTCTACGCTCTGTTATTTTCGCCTCTCCATTTTGACATCCCGTTTGCCCGGAAAAATTCGTGGACCGGGGGTCGTACGCGTGTACTGGGTACGTGCCTGCGCTCATTGCTCCCGACGCGCGTTCTGCACCCACGGTCGGTGTTTCTTCGGGAGAATCATACCTGGCGGTACTGTACGACCACCTCTATGCTTCGCAATTTTAGCCTCTCCATTCTGACTTCCCGTTTGCCTGGAACAATTCGTGGACCGGGGGTCGTACGCGTGCATTGGGTGCGTGCCTGCGCTCACTGCTCCCGACGCACGTTCTGCACCCACGGTCAGTGTTTCTTCCAGAGAAACGTACCTGGCGGTACTGTACGACCGCCTCTAAGCTCCGCAACGTTTGCCTCTCCATTGTGACGTCTCGTTTTCCCAGAACAATTTGTGGACCAGGGGTTGCACCCGTGCACTGGGTGCGTGCCTGCGCTCACTACTCCCGATGCGCGTTCTGCACCCATGGTCGGAGTTTCTTTAAGAGAATCGTACGTGGCGGTACTGTACGACCGCCTCTACGCTCCGCAATTTTGGCCTCTCCACTTTGACGTCCCGTTTGCCCGGAACAATTTCTGGACCGGGGGTCGTACCCGTGCACTGGGTGCGTGCCTGCGCTCACTGCTCCCGACGCGCGTTCTGCACCCACGGTCGGTGTTTCTTCGGGAGAATCGTACCTGGCGGTACTATACGACCGCCTCTACACTTTGCAATTTTTGCCTCTTTTTTATGACATCTCTTTTGCCTGGAAGAATTCGTTGACCGGGGGTCGTATCCGTGCACTGGGTGCGTGCGTGCGCTCACTCCTCGGGACATGCGTTATACACCCACGGTCGGTGTTTCTTCGAGAGAATCATACCTTGCGGTACTATACAACCGCCTGTACGCTCCGCAATTTTCGCCTCTCCATTCTGACACCTCGTTTGCCCGGAACAATTCGTGGACCGGGAGTCGTACCCGTGCACTAGGTGCGTGCCTGCGCTCAACGCTCCGGACTCGCGTTCTACACTTACGGTCGGTGTTTCTTCGGCAGAATCATACCTGGCAGTACTGTACAACCACCTCTACACTCCGCAATTTTTGCCTCTCAATTGTGACGTCCCGTTTGCCCTGAACAATTCGTGGACCGGGGGTCGTACGCGTGCACTGGGTCCGTGCCTGCGCTCACTGCTCCCGACGCGGGTTTTGCACCCACGGTCGGTGTTTCTTCAGGAGAATCGTACCTGGCGGTACTGTACGACCGCCATTAAGCTCCGCGATTTTCGCCTCTCCATTCTGACGTCCCGTTTGCCCAGAACAATTCGTGGACCGGCGGTCGTACCCGTGCATTGGGTGCGTGCCTGCGCTGACTGCTCCCGACTCGCGTTCTACACCCACGGTTGGTGTTTCTTTGGGAGAATTGTACCTGGCAGTACAAGACAACTGCCTCTACGCTCTGCAATTTTCACCTCTTCATTCTCAGGTCCCGTTTGCGCAGAACAATTCGTGGACCGGGGCTCGTATGCGTGCACTGGGTGCGTGCCTTTGCTCACTGCTCCCGACGCGCGTTCTGCACCCACGGTCGGTGTTCCTTCGGGAGAATCATTCCTGGCCGTACTGTACTACCGCCTCTACGCTCTACAATTTTTGCCTCTCTATTCTGACGTCCCGTTTGCCCTGAACAATTTGTGGACCGGGGGTCGTACGCGTGTACAAGGTGCGTGCCTGCGCTCACTGCTCCCGACGCGCGTTCTGCACCCACGGTCGGTGTTTCTTCGGGAGAATCATACCTGGCGGTACTGTACGACCGCCTCTACGCTTCGCATTTTTTGCCTCTCCATTCTGACGTCCCGTTTGCCTGGAACAATTCATGGACCGGGGGTCATACGCCTGCATTGGGTGCGTGCCTGCGCTCACTGCTCCCGACGCACGTTCTGCACCCACGGTCACTGTTTCTTCCAGAGAAACGTACTTGGCGGAACTGTACGACCGCCTCTAAGCTCCACAACGTTTGCCTCTCCATTGTGACGTCTCGTTTGCCTAGAACAATTTGTGGACCGGGGGTTGCACCCGTGCACTGGGTCCGTGCCTGCGCTCACTACTCGCGATGCGCGTTCTGCACCCATGGTCGGAGTTTCTTTGAGAGAATTGTACGTGGCGATACTGTACAACCGCCTCTACGCTCTGCAATTTGTCGTCCCTTCATTTTGAGGTCCCGTTTGCCCAGAACAATTTGTGGACCGGGGCTCGTACGCGTGCACAAGGTGCGTACTTGCGCTCATTGCTCATGACGCGTGTTTTGCACCCACGGTCGGTGTGTCTTCGGGAGAATCATTCCTGGCGGTACTGTACGACCACCTCTACGCTCCGCAATTTTCACCTCTCCATTCTGACGTCCTGTTTGCCTAGAACAATTTGTGGAACGAGACTCGTACGCGTGCACTGGGTGCGTGCCTGCGCTTACTGCTCCTGACGCACGTTTTGCACCCACGGTCGGAGTTTCTTTGGAAGAATCGTTCTAGCCACTACTGTACGACCGCCTCTACGCTCCGCAGTTTTTGCCTCTCCATTTTGACGATGTTTTTGCCTCGAACAATTCGTGGACCGGGGCTCGTACGCGTGCACTGGATGCGTGCCTGCGCTCACTGCTCCCGACGCGCGTTCTACATCCACGGTTGGTGTTTCTTCGGGAGAATCATTTTTGGCGGTATTGTGCAACTGCCTCTACGGTCCGTTATTTTCGCCTCTCCATTCTGGTGTCCCATTTGCCCTGAACAATGATGGGACCGGGGGTCGTACACGTGCAGTGGGTGCGTGCCTGTGCTCACTACTCCCGACGTGCATTCTGCACCCACAGTCGGTCTTTCTTTAGGAGAATCATTACTGGCAGTACTGTACGACCGCCTCTACGCTCCGCAATTTTCGCCTCTCCATTCTGACGATGCGTTTGCCCGGAACAATTCGTGGACCGGGGGTTGTACGCGTGCACTGGGTGCGTGCCTGCGCTCACTGCTCCCGACGAGCGTTCTCTACCCACGGTCGGTGTTTCTTCGGGAGAATCGTACCTGGCGGTACAATACGACCGCCTCTACGCTCCGCAATTTTTGCCTCTCCATTCTGACATCCCGTTTGCCCGGAACAATTCGTGGACCGGGGGTCGTACGCGTATATTGGATGCGTGCTTAGGCTCAGTGCTCCCGACGCGCGTTCTCACCCACTGTCGGTGTTTCTTGGGGAGATTCATACCTGGCGGTACTGTACGACCGCCTCTACGCTCCGCATTTTTCGCCTCTCCATTCTGACGTCCCGTTTGCCCGGAACAATTCGTGGACTGGGACTCGTACGCGTGCACTGGGTGCGTGCGTGCGCTCATTGCTCACGACGCGCGTTCTGCACCCACGGTTGGTGTTTCTTCAGGAGAATCGTTCTTGGCGGTATTGTACGACCGCCACTACGCTTCGCAATTTTTGCCTCTCTATTCTGACGTCGCGTTTGCCCGGAACAATTCGTGGTCTGGGGTTTGTACCCGTGCACTGGGTGCGTGCTTGCGCTCACTGCTCCCGACGCGCGTTCCTTACTCACGGTTGGTGTTTCTCGGGAGAATAGTACCTGGCGGTACTGTCTGACCGCCTCTACGCTCCGCAATTTTTGCCTCTCCATTCTGACGTCCCGTTTGCCAGGAACAATTGGTGGACCGGGGATCGTACCCGTGCACTGGGTGCGTGCCTGCGCTCATTGCTCCCGACACGCGTTCTACACCCACGGTCGGTGTTTCTTTGGGAGAATCATACCTGGCGGTACTGTACAACCGCCTCTACGCTCCGCAATTTTTGCCTCTCCACTCTAACGTCCCGTTTGCCCGGAACAATGCGTGGACCGGGGGTCGTACGCGTGCACTGGGTGCGTGCCTGCGCTCACTGTTCCCGACACGCATTCTGCACCCACGGTCGTTGTTTCTTTGGGAGAATTGTACGAGGCGGTACTATACGACCACCTCTACGCTCCGCAATTTTCGCCTCTCCATTCTCACGTGCCGCTTGCCCGAAACAATTCGTGGACCGGGGGTCGTACGCGTGCACTGGGTGCGTGCCTGCACTCACTGCTCCCGACGCGCGTTCTACACCCATAGTCGGTGTTTCTTTGGGAGAATTGTACTTGGCGGTACTGTACAACCGCCTCTACGCTCCGAAACTTTCGCCTCTCCATTCTGACGTCCTGTTCACTCGGAACAATTTGTGGACCAGGGCTCGTACGCGTGCACTGGTCGGGTGCCTGCGCTCACTACTCCCGACACGCGTTCTGCACCCACGGTCAGTGTTTCTTCTGGAGAATTGTTCATGGCGGTACTGTACAACCACCTCTACGCTCCGCAATTTTTGTCTCTTCATTCTGACGTCCCGTTTGCCCGAAACAATTCGTGGACCGGGGGTCGTACGCGTGCACTGGGTGCGTGCCTGCGCTCACTGCTCCCGACACGCGTTCTACACCACCGGTCGGTGTTTCTTTGGGAGAATCGTTCCTACCGATACTATACGACCGCCTATACGCTCCGCAATTTTTGCCTCTCCATTCTGACGTCGTGTTTGCCCGAAATAATTCGTGGACCAGGGGTCGTACGCGTGCACTGGGTGCGTACCTGCGCTCACTGCTCCCGACACGCGTTCTGCACAAACAGTCGGTGTTTCTTTGGGAGAATCGTACCTGGCGGTACTGTACGACTGCCTCTACGCTTTGCAATCTTTGCCTCTCCATTCTGACGTCCCGTTTGCCCGGAATAATTTGTGGACCGGGGGTCGTACCCATGCACTGGGTTCGTGCCTGCGCTCACTGCTCCCGACGTGCATTCTACACCCACGGTCGGTGTTTCTTTGGGAGCATTGTACCTGGCGGTACTGTACAACCGCCTCTACGCTCTGCAATTTTTGCCTCTCCATTTTGACGTCCCGTTTGCCCGGAACAATTCGTGGACCGGGGGTCGTACGCGTGCACTCGGTGCGTGCCTGCGCTCACTGTTCCCAAACCGCATTCTGCACTCATGGTCGGTGTTTCTTTGAGAGAATCGTACCTGGCGGTACTATACGACCGCCTCTACGCTCCGCAGTTTTTGCCTCTTTTTTCTGACGTCCCGTTTGCCCGGAAGAATTCGTGGACCGGAGGTCGTACCCGTGCACTGGGTGCGTGCCTGCGCTCACTGCTCCCGACACGCGTTCTACATTCACGGTCGGTGTTTCTTCGGGAGAATCGTACCTGGCCGTACTGTACAACCGCCTCTACCCTCCGCAATTTTTGCCTCTCCATTCTGACATCCCGTTTGCCCGGAACAATGTGTTGACCGGGGGTCGTACGCGTATATTGGGTGCGTGATTAGGCTCAGTGCTCCCGATGTTCGTTCTCACCCACTGTCGCTGTTTCTTGGGGAGACTGGTACCTGGCGGAAGTGTACGACCGCCTTTACGCACCGCAATTTTCGCCTCTCCATTCTGACGTCCCGTTTGTCCGGAACAATTCGTGGACCCGGGGTCATACCCGTGCACTGGGTGCGTGCCTGCGCTCACTACTCCCTACGCGCGCTCTACACCCACGGTCGGTGTTTCTTGGGAAGAATCATACCTGGCGGTACTGTACAACCGCCTCTATGCTCCACAATGTTCGCCTCTCCATTCTGACGTCCCGTTTGCCCGGAACAATTCGTGGACTGGGGCTCGTACGCGTGCACTGGGTTCGTGCCTGCGCTCATTGCTCCCGACGCGCGTTCTGCACCCACGGTCAGTGTTTCTTCAGGAGAATCATTCCTGGCGGTACTGTACGACCGCCACTACACTTTGCAATTTTTGCCTCTCCATTCTGACATCGCGTTTGCCCGGAACAATTCGTGGTCTGGGGGTCGTACCCGTGCACTGGGTGCGTGCCTGCGCTCACTGCTCCCGACGCGCGTTCTGCACCCACGGTCGGTGTTTTTGGGGAGAATTGTACCTGGCGGTACTGTCTGACCGCCTCTACGCTCCGCAATTTTGGCCTCTCCATTCTGACGTCCCGTTTGGCGGGAACAATTGGTGGACCGGGGATCGTACCCGTGCACTGGGTGGGTGCCTGCGCTCACTGCTCCCGACACGCGTTCTACACCCACGGTCGGTGTTTCATTGGGAGAATCGTACCTGGCGGTACTGTACAACCGCCTCTACGCTTTTCAATTTTCGCCTCGCCATTCTGACGTCCCGTTTGCCTGGAACAATTCGTGGACCGGGGGTCGTACGCGTGCACTGGGTGCGTGCCTGCGCTCACTGTTCCCGACACGCATTCTGCACTCACGGTCGGTGTTTCTTTGGGAGAATCGTACCTGGCGGTACTGTACAACCGCCTCTATGCTTCGCAATTTTTGCCTCTCCATTCTGACGTCCCGTTTACTCGGAAGAATTCGTGGACCAGGGGTCGTACGCGTGCACTGGTCGCGTGCCTACGCTCACTGCTCCCGACGCGCCTTCTGCACCCACGGTCGGTGTTTCTTCAGGAGAATCGAACCTGACAGTACTGTACGACCGCCTCTACGCTCCGCAATTTTTGCCTCTCCATTCTGACGTCCCGTTTGCCTGAAACAATTCGTGGACCGAGGCTCGTACGCATACACTGGATGCGTGCCTGCATTCACTGCTCTCGACGCGCGTTCTGCACCCACGGTTGGTGTTTCTTTGGGAGAATCATTCCTACCGATACTATAGGACCGCCTATACGCTCCGCAATTTTTGCCTTTTCATTCTGACGTCGCGTTTGCCCAAAACAATTTGTGGACCAGGGGTCGTACGCGTGCACTGGGTGCGTGCCTGCTCTCACTGCTCCCGACGCGCATTCGGCACAAACAGTCGGTGTTTCTTCAAGAGAATCATACCTGGCGGTACTGTACGACTGCCTCTACACTCCGCAATTTTTGCCTCTCCATTCTGACGTCCGGTTTGCCCAGAATAAATTGTGGACCGGGGGTCGTACCCGTGCACTGGGTTCGTGCCTGCGCTCACTGCTCCCGACGCGCATTCTACACCCACGGTCGGTGTTTCTTTGGGAGAATTGTACGTGGCGGTATTGTACAACCGCCTCTACGCTCCGCAGTTTTTGCCTCTCCATTCTGACGTCCCATTTGCCCGGCACAATTCCTGGACCGGGGCTCGTACGCGTGCACTGGGTGCGTGCCTGCACTCACTGCTCTTGACGCGGGTTCTGCACCCACACTCGGTGTTTCTTCGGGAGAATCGTTAGTGGGGGTAGAGTACAACCGCCTCTACGGTCTGTAATTTTTGCCTCTCCATTCTGACGTCCCGTTTGCCCTGAACAATTTGTGGACCGGGGGTCGTACCCGTGCACTGGGTGCGTGCCTGCGCGCACTGCTCCCGACGCGCGTTCCGCACCCACAGTCGGTGTTTCTTTAGGAGAATCATTCCTGGCAGTACTGTACGACCGCCTTTACGCTCTGCAATTCTTGCCTCTCCATTCTGACGTCGCGTTTGCCCAGAACAATTTGTGGAACAAGGGTTGTACCTTGCACTGGGTGCGTGCCTGCTCACTGCTCCCGACACGGGTTCTGCATCCACGGTCGGTGTTTCTCTGGGAGAATCGTACCTGGCAGTACTGTACAACCGCCTCTACGCTCCGCAATTTTTGCCTCTCCATTCTGACGTCCCGTTTTCCCGGAACAATTCGTGGACCGGGGGTTGTAGGCGTGCACTGGGTGCGTGCCAACGCTCAGTGCTCTCGACGCGTGTTCTGCCACCACGGTCGGTGTTTACTGGAGAATCGTACCTGGCGGTACTATACGACTGCCTCTACACTCCGCAATTTTTGCCTCTTTATTATGACGTCTCGTTTGCCTGGAAGAATTCGTGGACCAGGGGTCGTACCCGTGCACAGGGTGAGTTCGTGCGCTCACTCCTCCCGACATGCGTTCTACACCCACGGCCGGTGTTTCTCTGGGAGAATCATACCTGGCAGTACTATACAACTGCCTCTACGCTCCGCAATTTTTGCCTCTCCATTCTGACGTTCCGTTTGCCCAGAACAATTTGTGGACCGGGGGTCGTACGCGTGTATTGGGTGCGTGCTTGCGCTCAGTGCTCCCGACGCGCGTTCTGCACCCATTGTCAGTGTTTCTTCGGGAGAATTGTACTAGGCGCTACTGTACAACCGCCTCTACACTCCACAATTTTTGCCTTTCCATTCTGACGTCTCGTTTGCCCGGAACAATTTGTGGACCGGGGGTCGTACCCATGCACTGGGTGCGTGCCTGCACTCACTACTCACGACACGCGTTCCACACCCACGGTCGGTGTTTCTTTAGGAGAATTGTACCTGGCGGTTCCGTATAACCGCCTCTATGCTCCGCAATTTTTGCCTCTTCATTCTGACGTCCCGTTTACCCAGAACAATTCGTGGACTGGGGCTCGTACGCGTGCAATGGGTGCGTGCCCGCGCTCATTGCTCCCGACGCGCGTTCTGCACCCACGGTCGGTGTTTCTTCGGGAGAATTGTTCGTGGCGGTACTGTACGAAGGCCTCTACGCATCGCAATTTTTGCCTCTCCATTCTGACATCGCGTTTGCCCGGAACAATTCATGGACCGGGAGTCATACCCGTGCACTGGGTGCATGCCTGCGCTCAATGCTCCTGACGCGCGTTCTACACCCACGGTCGGTGTTTCTTTGGGAGAATCGTACCTCGCGGTACTGTACAACCGCCTCTACACTCCACAATTTTTGCCTCTCCATTCTGACGACCCGTTTGCCCGGAACAATTCGTGGACCGGGGTTCTTACGCGTGCACTGGGTGCGTGCCTGCGCTCACTGCTCCCGACGCACGTTCTGCACCCACGGTCGGTGTTTACAGGAGAATCGTACCTGGCGGTACTGTACAACCGCCTCTATACTCCGCATTTTTTCGCCTCTCCATTCTGATTTCCCGTTTGCTCGGAACAATTCGTGGACCGGGACTCGTACGCTTGCACTGGTCGTGTGCCTGCGCCCACTGCTCCCGACGCGCGTTCTGCACCCACGGTCGGTATTTCTTTGGGAGAATCATTCCTGGCTGTACTGTATGACCGCCTCTACGCTTCGCAATTTTTGCCTCTCCATTCTGACGTCCCGTTTGCCTGGAACAATTCGTGGACCGGGGCTCGTACGCGTACAGTGGGTCCGTGCCCGCGCTCACTGCTCCCGAAGCGCGTTCTGCACCCATGGTCAGTGTTTCTTTGAGAGAATTCTTCCTGCCGATACTGTACGACCGCCTATACGCTCCGTAATTTTTGCCTCTCCATTCTGACGTCGCGTTTGCCCAGAACAATTTGTGGACCAGGGGTCGTACGCGTGCAATGGGTGCGTGCCTGCGGTCATTGCTCCCGACGCGCGTTCTGCACAAACAGTCGGTGTTTCTTCAGGAGAATCGTACTTGGCGGTACTGTACGACTGCCTCTACGCTCTGCAATTTTTGCCTCTCCATTCTGACGTTTTTTTTGCCCTGAACAATTCGTGGAACGGGGGTGGTACGCGTGCACTGGGTGCGTGCCTGCGCTCACCGCTCCGGACGCACGTTTTACACCCACGGTCAGTGTTTCTTTGGCAGAATCATACCTGCCGGTACTGTACAACCGCCTCTACACTTCGCAATTTTTGCCTCTCAATTGTGACGTCCCGTTTGCCTGGAACAGTTCGTGGACCGGGGGTCGTACGCGTGCACTAGGTGCGTGCCTGCGCTCACTGCTCCCGACGTGCGTTTTGCACCCACGGTCGGTGTTTCTTCGGGAGAATTGTACCTGGCGGTACTGTACGACCGTTTCTACGCTCTGCAATTTTCGCCTCTCCATTTTGACATCCCGTTTGCCCAGAACAATTCGTGGACCGGGGATCGTTCCCGTGCACTGGGTGCGTGCCTGCGCTCACTGCTCCCGACGCGCGTTCTACACCCATGGTGGGTGCTTCTTTGGGAGAATCATACCTAGCAGCACTGTACAACCGCCTCTATGCTCTCCAGTTTTTGCCTCTTCATTCTGAGGTCCCGTTTGCCCAGAACAATTCATGGACCGGGGCTCGTACGCATGCATTGGGTGCGTGCCTTTGCTCACTGCTCCCGACGCGC
>SZWC01002719.1:486-17986 GCA_023375785.1 Penium margaritaceum
AGATATAGATATAGATATAGATATAGATATAGATATAGATATAGATATAGATATATATATAGATATAGATATAGATACAGATATAGATATAGATATAGATATAGATATAGATATAGATATAGATATAGATATAAAGATAGATATAGATGTAGATATACATATATATATGTTTGGATATAGATCTAGATCTTTATAGATATTGATATAGACATAGATTTAATCACGTGCATAGATTTAGTTCTAAATACATATAAAGATTTGGATATGGATTTACATACAGTGTTCAACATCTATATAGATGTAGATGTAGACATAGATGAAGTTATACATAGAAAAATATGTAGATACATTTTGATATAGATATAGATTTACATATAAATCAAGATTTAGATATTTTATGGAATAAGATGATACATTGAAAAATGTAAAGGACTTTGTATATAGCAATTCATAGCGTTATATCAATTTCATAACATGAATAAATGTATAAAAATAAACAGTATAATATAAATATGTGAAAGTTTGAAAATTCATTCATAGTTTTTAAAATGGTTGAAATAGTGAAAAACAATCCATGCGGATGAATCAATCATTTTTTATAGTAATTGACATGGAGAGGTTGCTTTCCATATATATAAGGTATTAGTAAATGCAAAAGAGGATAAAGAGCTCCATTTTCACTATAATGGTATGATATTTGTTTTTGTATTTTTACTAGATGTACATATGAATTTATTAGTGTATGAATACATTTATTTTTTGAGAATCGAATTTTTACTGGTGATTTTTAATTTTATTTGTCTCGGTTTCTATATGTTTGAAAGACTAGGTTTGCATGCTTTCACATTTTCACATCTTTCACATGACGTCAAATAGTAGTTCAATATTTTGTTACGGTTTTTCATGTTTGGATTTGTTTTTCAAATTTTTAGTGGAACATTTGATTCTCTTTACTTTTTGTCTTGTTTTATCAGTCATGGAAATGAGTGCTCTTTTGTTTTCCTCTCCGTGGTCTAGGTGGTCTACATGAGTTGTCTTACATTTGTTATGAACCTGAGAGGAAATTTCTTCTGCACGAGGATCGTTAATGCCCTTTTAGTTTAGAGTCGTTTGTTGTGGCATTCGGTAGCACTTTCAGTCACAAGGAACGGAATGGGGGGCCCCAGTCCTTAGGCTTGAACCTCAACTTCTTGTTCGCACTTGCATTTTTAACTACCCTCGTCAAAGTTGCAAAAACTAATACCCCTCGCACAATCTTCTTCACCATTAGCTACCCCCATTTAAGAATTTGGTACAAATTTGCGGCTGGAATCAAAACGCTTTTTGTCCGGTTTCCAGCAATCTCCACCAGGATGGATCAGTCGCAACCCCATTTGTTGTCGCCGTCCAACTTCTTAACTGTGTCATAGTCCACCGCTCAATTCAAATATTATGCTTCGGTGATTCTGTAACCGGGCTGTCTTTAAAACGTTTGAATGATGCAGGGTGCGGCTGGTAAACGTTGGAAGTCGTTGCCAACGACTAATTGCAGAATCGAAACCTTCGCGACATCTTCTTCCCCAACTTTGTTGGGTTTCGTAGTTGGGGCATCGATGATTTAGTTTTAAGTGGTGTTTCCGGAAATGTTTAAGGCAATGTCCATCGCTTGGTGCCCAGGGCTTGAAGCACATCAGAGAGCGATTAAAGCTTTGTTTTCATGTCTTCACGATCCATCAATCCAACCCATTGTCCCCCCCCCCACTCGTATTGACGGAGTGAGCCATGCGCATCCAAACAACCGCTGAACCCTCCATTGGAGTTCAGCGGACGTGTGGCTACATAGGGGTGTATGCGGCATGCTTTCCACTTTGGCGGTCACTTATGGAGCAGGGGGATGTCCATCAAATCTTCTTAGAGTCTTCTTTGCTGCTACATGGCTTTAAACGTTAGGACATCCCTAGCCAATGGAAACTAGTTAGAAAGGAGAAAAAATGGCGAGACACGTTAGAACATCGATGTGCCAACATCCTTAGCCACATTGCAAAAACACAACACCAACAACAATTTTTGGCGTTTATCAGCAGCGCTCGCAATAAGAGTCTTTAGACATGACTACATTGCAAACACAGGCTAGTAATACAAATCCTTAACAGTTCGAAAAGTAACTGACCAAATCACGAGCCCGTCGTGCTATGTAGTGTTCTGTTGCTATCCTTTTGCTTTTGGGCAGAAACAAACGTCTTTGCAACTGAGAAACCAATGTATGGAGTGCCTCTTTTTAAAAAATGCATATACGCGCAAGCGGCAAAAGCGCGTTCGCTAGAATTGGCCATCCACGACAAGCATGGCCGGCGGCATCATGCGTGCATTGCGGGTGCGAACATTGAGCCTTTGACTTGCCAGCCACAGACATGGCTCGCGCAGTTGCACACCCTCGACATAGTTCCTTTCTCTTGGCGAATGAAGTCCAAAATTTAAGATTTGCCTTCCTTCGAACATTGCATTACCTTTGCTATCCTAGCCATCGATGTTAAGTCTCATGAAATCACATTTAATCTTTGTGACTCACATAATGAATTGATTTTTTCTCACTTTTTGGACAAGAAGCCGCCTCTTGTACTAAAAAAATGTTTTGGTGGCAAAGGATGCGAACTTCCCCACAACGGAATACAACCTTCAAACATGGAGGATACATCTGTATCATTACGAACGAAAAACTTGTCAGCTTGAACTGGCCACGTCATTGATGTACGACAGAAAATACAAAAAAGGCAACGGATCACGGCACGAGACAATGTTTGAATTACTTGTCATGCTGCCTCCCCACCCATGTATTTCAAATAGTTACTCTGACACTTGTAATGATCAACGTCTTTCATTATGATTCAAATTCTTTTGCCAACAATAATCATCGCTCAGATTAGTGTCCCTTTTTGTTTTCTGCCTTTCTCAAACCAGTTTTAATGAGCGTGAAATCATTGATTTTTTTGACCTCAATCTTGTGAAGTTCCCCTTAAATCAAGGGCCAAAATTCTTTATTTCATGCTTTTTAGACCATGGTCTGTTTTCATGTCTTTTCAAATCTCCTGGAGTTATAGGTAAAACATTGCAGTTGATGAAGGGGGCTTTCCTCTCAACATCACAAAAAAAAGAGTACTTCATTGATGAATGGAGGTAAAATTCTGGACATTCAATGTTTGAAACGATTCTTTGGAGACGTTGAGAAATCGGCCTTCCGGACATTGGAAGGCATGCCATGCTAACATAGAGATGGGGATAAATTCAAACATTCAGTACCATACGTTTCATACTACATTGATTCCTCGCAGAAGAAAATGGCAAGGTTCCGACGCTCCCATTCTCCTGCACATTGGATCGCGGTAATTCCTCCCGCTCATGCAATTGTTGCTAACTTAGAATCAGAGTCAAAATCAAAGCCTGGAATCAAGTCCCCTGACGTTCTACTACTAGACATGTTCCCTACCTCCAAAGCAACATCTAGGGAACAGTCCCCATTCCCTAAAACAAGCCCTCATTAGTCCCCAGGCCTTGATATGACGTCTTGCTTTTGATTTTGACTCTAAGGGTTCATACATTTCCCTCTAAAAATCGTTTTTGGTCATGATTCCTTGATTAAGAGGGAAGTGGTTTGATTTAGCGCATCATCACAAAGGACTCATTTGAAATTGCGTGTCATGCTATCCAATAAAGACAGACAAAGTTGAAGATTCTTTAGGAGAAGGTTGCTTGTTATTGCTTGCTGCGTGACGTCTTTGCCCAAGACACGCACCAAGGTCATCTTGAAGAATTAAGAGAGTTCCGATGCAAATTATTTGCTTGAGCCCTCAAGACCCGCCTCCATGAGGCGTTGAGAGCCGCTAAGGAGCAAGATCTTAAGACCTTCTCATTCTTTGACACGTGATCCCAACAAGAGAAACCAGTGTGCTCGCACAGAGCACTTAAGACCTCGTCATTCTATGACTCGTGATCCCAACAAATGAAACTAGTGTACCTCCTGTTGGGATGCGCAGGTGCGTAGCAAGGACTAGGTTCCTTGCTTGTACATGATCTTTTCTCGTGCAGCAAGCTAGCAAACAGATGAGCAGATGAACATAGGAAACTGAATGTGACAACGGAAGAAATCTTGCTTGATTCCAAAGTACAAGTATGGTACATGAAGATTAGAGCCTAATAGAGGCTACACATGAGCTCCACTAGTGCTCCTGGCCCACACAAGGGGCAACGCCTTGCTAGGCCGTTTAGGCCGTCGACGCAAGGAGTCTTGGTCCAGCACCGTCTTCCAAGTAGGCTAGCCTCTAGGTAGTTAGGGCTTCCTCCTTCCCAGGCTTACACAGCTCTGCCAGGCTTACAAGGGTCTCCAGGGCAGACTCTAGCAGAACCTTGGTCTGAGGCGCTTCCAGATGCTAAGTGTTGCAAGGTCGTGAGATGAAAGATGAGTCCTGTTGAGATACTGAGATGTGCCAGGGCCGCCGCATTTTATACTTGCGGCCTTGGCAAGTTGACTGCCTTGCTTGCTTGAAGAAGCTTCCTCAGATGCACGGTGAAGTTCCACCGTGACCATGGTTCTTGAATCCTGGAGCTCTTCACGAATCGGTTAGAGCCGTAGATCTCCGTAAACGTAATACTCGCATTCTAGCTTGCCACACAGCCTGTCTAGGTGGCAAGCAGAGAAGCACGTTGAGTCGTGGCAACGGGCTGCTTGTGCAGACGCTCCCCACCAGTAGCTCTCACACCGCCTCATGCCATAAGCCCAGTCACATCTGACTCTTCCTGACCGCAATGCTTTTTCGTGTTGCACAACTGCTGGTCCCTGCCTTCCAGAAATATTTTCTGTCCCCTCCTCAGGATCCCGGGTCGCAGGAGCTGTACAAACAATGCATCCATGGCTGGGAAGACCCACTCCGCCATTTTCAGTTGCGTGGCTTCAATTTGCGCTAGTCACAGCCATAGAACTTGTTGACGTCAGCTTCTTGACCTGCTTAAGTCCTTCCCGTCCGCGAGTTTCAATTTTGGTGACAGGTTTATTGCTCGATTTTTCCGGTGACACAATCGTAGCTGGGCTTGTCGCGAGACCGTTTTTCCCCTCCGTGATATGCGTGCTTCTTCACGTCCATGGGTAGGGCCCGTGTGGTTGACAAATGTAGCCGTGGTTGTTAGATTTGCTGCCGCGAATTCGAGTAGGCACCTTGCGCAGGTCAAACTGGACGCCGAAACATCCTTATCGTCCGTTGCTTGCATTGCTCAATCCTGTGCTTCGATTTTTTTTTCTCCTGCAAAGCGAGGTTTGTTGTAGCCGGATGGCAGTTCCGGCCATGGCGTGCGACGGGGTGAGGGCAACCAGGAGCTCGCCATCGCTGGCGAGACCCCTCACTCGCTCTGCGCAAGCTACCGCGGCTGCAAGCGAGCCTGCTTCGCTTGCTTCTTGCGCAGCACCCCCCTTTGCCGCGCCGGCTGCTGTGCTCGCTTTTGCACCACTTGCTACCGCTCCGTTCCGTGACCGTAGCTGCGCTGCCCCGTTTCGCCTTTTTTTCGTCATGCGAGCTTGGCGGCGAGCAGCTGCGTCATCGAGCAGCTCGCTGTTTTCTCTTTTTCTGAAACAACCCGGGGCATCATGCGGATGCTCTTTGTGCCATTGGAGATCGGAGGACAGACGTAGGTCTGACTTCTTAGCTGACCCACTATAGTCCCTGATGGTGTTGACTAATGGCTGTTGCTTGTGACCACTTGAATCTTCCACTTTTGCCTCCTTAGTTCTTCCAGTGCTCCCCCTCTCTGTTGTAGTGATCATCCCTTCTCCCACTTGCACCATAAGACAGGTGATAGTGCTCGGTACGCCGAACGAGGTGGCGATGGCGCGTGTTTGGATTTTTGGCTTCCACGTGCCCTTCTCATCGCCATTCTTCAGGGCGTACTGCAAGAACGCAGTGGTGGTGATTCCACACGAGAGAGAGCATCGGTAGAAAACATCCTTGGGGAGGCTCTTTGTCAGAAAATCTGCAGCTTGCTTTGTCCCCGGCACATGCACGATTTGAATCGTGTTGTCTTGCACTTTTGAGCGGATCCAATGCCCGCATATGTCAATGTGCTTGGTTTGACCCTGAAACTTGGTCAAATTTTCCAGGTCCATTACGGATTTGTTGTCCCCAAATATCTTCATTGGCTTCTCTTGTGGAAAGCCGATGTCCTCGAGGAGGTTGCGCAAGTACGTGACCTCTTGAGCAGCCGAGGTAGCAGCCACATACTCAGCTTCTGCAGAGCTGAGTGCGATACGATTCTGCCGCTTGCTTGTCCATGACACCACTCCTCCACCTAGTAGGCATTCAAATCCTGTAGTGCTGCGTCGGTCCTCCTCAGTCCCTCCGAAGTCACTGTCTACATAATAGTGTAGCTCCAGGCCACGCTCATTGCCGTACTTCAGACTGGCATCTTTTGTGGTCTAGAGGTATCCGAGGGCTCGGTGAAGCTCCTTGCATGCCGCTTTGAGCATGTCTCATTGCTGCGTGCGAGGTTGCTCACAGCAAATTGTAGATCCGGACGTGTGCAACTTGCGGCATGCATCAGAGAGCCGACTCTGCTGCGGTAATCTGACTCATTTCTCTCCCTTGGTCCCTCATGCTTCAGCTGCTGCTGCGTGAGAGGAGTTGGAACGTGCCGCTCAGGCACGTCAAATCGCTCACAAACCATTGTAGCATAAGTTTGTTGACTCAGCTCAAGCATCTTGGTTGCGTGGTCTCGCTTGATGTTCATGCCAAGGTAATATTCAAGGCTTGGCATGAGAGTGATGTTGACCTCCTTTGCCATGGTTGCTGCTGTGGCACTGATGAGATCTGCCGATGGGCCAATGATCAAAATGTCGTTGACATAGACAAGGACGTAGCAGTCTGGTCTCTTTTCTACAGATGGTCTGTGGAGGAAGAGGCAATCATCATATGCCGATGGGTTGAAGTCAAGGGATTCCAATAGAATTTGGAGCTTGCGGTACCACAAAAGTGGACTTTGCTTCAGGCCGTACAAACTTTTCACTAATTTGCACACTCGTCCGCTCCCATCATCGTAACCCTCCGGCTGCTTCATGAACACTGTCGTGTCCATTTCCCCGTGTAGAAATGCGTTCTTGACGTCGAGTTGCTGCACCTCATAGTCCATCACTGCTGCGACCGCCAGCATGATGCGAGCTGTGGTGTAGCGGCTCACGGGGGCGTATGTCTCAAAAAAGTCTTTTCCCTCCACTTGCGAAAAACCCTTTGCCACCAGTCGTTCTTTGAATTTTTCAATGCTACCATCAGCCTTTGTTTTGATGCGGAAGACCCACTTGACCCCAACAGGTCGAGAGCCTAATGGTAGCTCAACGAGCTCCCACATGCCCTGCTCCATGAGGCTTCCGTACTCAGCATCTAGTGCTGCTCTCCACTCAGCTACATGCTTTCCACTGAGAGCCTTCTTCAGAGTTTTTGGCTCTGGAGACAGTTCTTTGGTTGAAATCAAGAGAGCGATGAGGTGTGTGGTTGTGAAGTCAGCAAGAAGTTTTGCATCCTCCTGATACACTGAGCATGCTGTAACAGCCATGTTGTGCTCCTCCTCTCCCCCTTTTGCTCTTCATTGCTCCAACTGTTGCTGTAGGAGGCGCGTGAAACGCCTCTCGTGGACGCTTTCTGGAGGATGGAGTTCCCGTCGCGCTTGAAGACCATCCTTCACAGGTACCACCTCAGTTTCGCCATTCCGTACATGAGCCAGCTCGTGATCTCTGGGGACGCTTACAAAGTGACCTCCTTTGAGGGGCATATGCACTCTCACCGGCTACTCATGCATCTGATCTAGATCTGCAAGGGTGAGTGGGCTTTAATTCTCGTCTTCTTCTTTCAATGTTTCAATGTAGGAGTCGTAGAAAGTTTGGAGGAAATCCGGAGTAGTCCTTCGCTTTTCCTCCCACGCTTGACGTGTCAAGTCTTCAAAGAAGATGGCGTCACGGCTGACTGTGATACGTTGCGAGTCTAGTTCGTAGAACTCCCAGCCCTTCATGTTAGGGCTCTGTCCAAGGAACACTCCCCATGATGCCTTGTCAGCCAACTTCTTGTGACGCTCCTTTGGCACGTGAAAAAGCGCCATGAAGCCGAAGGTCCTTAGCATAGTGACGTCTGGCTTGTCCCCATGCCATGCCTGAAATGGAGTCACATCAGGAAAAGCCACGTGCGGTACGCGATTGCGTACCCAAACTGCTTGCCTCAGCGCATATGGCCACCAGTTGCTACTGAGTTCAGCGCCAAGAAGCATGGCCTTAAGAGTCTCTTGCATCGTGCGATTTGCCCTTTCAGCCACACCATTCTGCTGTGGTGTGTAGGCCATTGAGAACTGCTGCACAATACCCATGTCTTCTAGGCGAGACATGAAATCTGCGCTCGTGTACTCCCCGGCATTGTCCGAGCGCAAAACCTACAGCTTCATGTTGCTTTGTCTCTCTGCCATCGCCAGCCATTTGAAGAAGTAGGTAGGAGCCTCGTCGCATGTGCGAAGAGGGTAGCTCCATACGAACCTTGTTGCGTCATCAATGAACAGAAGAAAGTATCGGTGCCCTCTGTAGATGGTGGCCGATGGCAGTGGTCCGCAGATGTCTTTGTGGACCAGCTTCAATTTTTGGTTGACGTCGCACTTAGTAGCGGGAGGGAACATCTGCCGTGGAAGCTTTGCACGGACGTAGTCCTTGCACGGCTGCATTGCATCACTTCTTCCACTTTCCTTGATGTCCAGGCCATTGACTTGCTCCTTCTTGTGCATTGATTGCACAAGTTGATTATTGACGTGGCCCAATCGTTTGTGCCACATAGCCAGGTCTACACCACAAGCCTGGTGGAGACTTGCTACTGCGAAGGGCGACTTGAGGTCGTCATGAGCTGGCGCACGGAAGTCCAGCTCGATCATGTTGTGAGGTAGGAGGCGACCTTCTGCGAAGGTCTCGCCTTCACAGCTCTTCAATGCGACATGCTGCGCGTTGCTGACGATGCGTGCTCCTTTTTTCATTAGCTGTCCCAGTGAAAGGAGGTTGACCGCAATCTCAGGTATGTACAGCACGTCTCAAAACTTAACTTGGGCACCTTGGTACCCTGTCAATGTCACTTTCCCTTTTCCCAGCACCGGCACTTGCTTGTTGTTTGCAACAATGACGTTGCCCTTTGAGCAGGGGAGGATTTCGTGGAGGCAGACCTTGTCGAAGGTGATGTGGGATGTGCACCCACTATCCAAGTACCACACATAGGTTGAGCGAATCAGCCCATTGCTCTCCGTGCTTGACAGTTGTAACACGGATCCTGTGTATTCATATTGCTTGCTTTCCCCTCCCTCCTTTGTCTCCTTCTCTGGCCTCTTCTCTTGCTTCTCAACTGGCTTTGCTTTGTCACCACTCTTCTTCTCCCCCTGCCCTCCTGATCTACTTTCTTGCTTCTTCCGTCTTGCTTGCTCCTCATCCCACAAACGCTTTCTACAATCCCTCTTCATGTGCCCTGGCTTGCCACAAGAATGGCACTCGAATGCAGGGCGCGATCCTGGCCACTAGACACGCGAACTGCGCAAACTTGTGTTTTGCTGGGACTTGGCGGAAACTTGGTCTGAGGCCGGCTTCATCTGCGGCTGGCTCTTCCTTGATGGCTGAATGGAGCTGACTGCGGTGTTGACCCCTTGGTACGTCGTGTTGCTGAAAATCTTTTCCTTTTCTTTTGCCAGCTGGCGGTCACGCTCCTCAGTGAGGAGCATCTTACAGATGTATGATTCTGTTAGCTCATGTTCGTGCTTGAACTTGAGCACCTTTTGCACATCGTTCCACTCCCCGGTTAGGTCGTTTAGGAGGAACGTCACAAAGACGGGCTCGGACACAGGTGCGTCCGTCACCGCAAGATGGTCACGTAGTGACTTGGCCTTGTTGATGTATGCTTTGATGTTGTCAAAGTTGTTGAGGCTGATGTGTGACAACTCTGTCAGGAGGTGGGATTTGAAAGTGGAGTCGCCCGACATGTAGGTCCTACTGAGATAGGACCATGCTTACTTTGCCAAGTCTGCTGTGTCCTCATACATCCGAATGGCTTGTTGTATTGGGGCGCTCAACTGGTTATCCAACATCACGAATGCAACACGGTTGAAGTAATTGTACTCTTCCACCACTTGTGGTGGCGACCCCAAGGGAGGAGGTGCGTAGTACCCGATGTAGAACTTCCAAATGCCGTGCATCTGGGCAATCTGTTTAAATTTGTGTGCCAAGTGCGGGAAGTCCTCGCCGTCAAACTGGTCAGTCTGGATCTTGTGTAGCTACAAAGCAGCTGCTTCTGGGGGCACAACGTCCTCAAGTCCTTGGTTTGCCTTGCCATGTGGAGGCACTTGAGGGCCTTGCACATGGCACTGCTGCTGCATTGCTGGATGAGCTTGGAATGGTGGCGCGGCTGGCGCCATAGCGGTTTGTGCTATGTATGCTTGTGGTGGAGGTGCCTGTTGTGCTGGTTGAAATTGTGCCGTAGGCGGCACTACAGGATCAGCTTGAGGCTGTTGAGCTGTAAACTACTGCGACATTCCTCCTTGAGCAAGTGCCACAGGATGCACCTGTGGAGGTATTGCTGGTTGCACAACTAGGGGAGGGCTTGCTTAAGGAAAATGCGCGGATGATCCTTGAGATGCTTGTTGTCATTGCATCTGTTGTTGCTGCTGCTGTTGAAGCTGCTGCTGTTGAAGCTGTTGTTGTTGCTGAAACCACGCCAGTTGCTATTGAAGTTGTGCAATCTGGGCGGCCTGAGCCGCATGTGACTATTGCAGCTACAAGGTCTGAGATGCTTGAGCGGCATGCGTCAGCTGCTCTTGTTGACGGAGGAGCTCTTGAGCTCCCATCTGCTGCCTCAATGCCTCCCTCTCGTGCTCCACAGCTTGACGAGCTGCGGCTTCTTGTTATGCCGTGCGTTGCGCCTCTTCTGCCAAGCGTTGCGCTTCTGCTGCTTGGCGTTGTGCGTGGTCTGCGACATAGTGTCCTTGATCTTGACCTATACGTAGACCATGAAAAACAGAGTTATCATCAAGAGCGGGAGAACCTACCCTCTGATCCTCCGCCTCCATGTTACTCATTGTCTCTTGATGCTTATGTCTTGTGCAGGCCAAACGTCGTGAAGGGCCGGTCGCGCTGCACGCTTAGGAGAAGATGCACGTCGATCCTCCTCGAGCTTGTACAGGGATGGTGAAGAGCCGCTTCACCAATCCGCTTTACTGCTGCTGCCGCTAGACTAGCTGAACACAGAGCCTAGTGCTCTGATACCATGTTGGGATGCGTAGGTGCGTAGCAAGGACTAGGTTCCTTGCTTGTACAGGATCTTTTCTCGTGTAGTAAGCTAGCAAACAGATCAGTAGATGAACTTTGGAAACTAAATGTGACAGCAGAAGAAATCTTGCTTGATTCCAAAGTACAAGTATGGTACATGAAAATTAGAGCCTAACAGAGGCTACACATGAGCTCCACCACTGCTCCTGGCCCACACAAGGGGCAACGCCTTGCTAGGCCGTTAAGGCCGTCGTCCTCAGATGTACGGTGAAGTTTCATTGTGACCGTGGTTCTTGAATCCTAGAGCTCTTCACGGATCGGTGAGAGCCATAGATCTCCGGAACTGTAATACTCGCATTCTGGCTTGCCACGCTGCCTGTCTAGGTGGTGAGCAGAAAAGCACGTTGAGTCGTGGCCACGGGCTACTTGTGCAGACGGTCCCCACCAGTAGCTCTCACATCACCTCATGCCATAAGCCCAGTCAGGTCTGACTCTTCCTAACCGCAATGCTTTGTCGTGCTGCACAACTGCTGGTCCCTGCCTTCCAGGATGCATGCGTAAGAGCTTGCGCATGTAATACACACACTAGAGGCATGCACAGTAGCTTGTGCATGCTACATACTATTTTCCAATCCAAGCCCTTTAGGCGTGGTTGCTAGAATTGGACTGGCCTGTACAATGAAAACTGTCCATGGTTCTGCTCCCAGAAGCCACCGAGAAAATTCTCACTCTGCGTATCCTTATCCAATTACAAAACCGACTACGCCACGTCTTTGGCCAAGTCACGCACCAAGGTCATCTTGAAGAATTCAGAGAGTTCGATGCAAATTCTTTGCTTGTGCCCTCAAGACCCGCCTCCATGAGGCGTTGAGAGCTGCTAAGGAGCAAGATCTTAAGGACTTCTCATTCTCTGACACGTGATCCCAACAAGAGAAACCAGTGTGCTCGCACAGAGCACTTAAGACCTCGTCATTCTATGACTCGTGATCCCAACAAATGAAACCAGTGTACCTCCTAAGCTACTGTCCGCTTTGGATGCGTGGCGCACGCATCGTCGGGCTACAACAACCATTTTTTGCCATATGTTTCGGGTGCGTCCCACAGTGCACACCACACTCATAAGGATGTTCCTCCACATTCTACAGTCCATTGCAAACCGAGGCACACGCATGCTTTGACATACAAGTGCCCTCACCGGTCGTAGTTGGGTCGCGAGACTAGTACAAGGCCACCCCAACCAATTTGGCAACATGACAAGAATGTTGCTTGCCACGTGGAACGCCATCGTTGGTGATGTTTGGGGTGGTGGTAATGTGAGAGACACGATCTTGTTATTGGAGGAGAAGATGCTTATCTGAGCATAGTGCGTTGAATTTGATTTACCAAAACGAATCCTCATTGGTCGTTTCCAGCGCGATCAATCCGAAATCTGTTGTGCAATCTGAGAAGTGATCGACGCCCTTGTTGCGATGGCGTCCAACATCATTCATCAGCCGGACGGTAGTGAAGGCACCTGCATGGAATGGGAAGGGAGAACATACTATTGATTGTGGTTTGAGGGCTATGTGGGTACCATTGATGGCACCCACATCCGCTTATTGTTGTGTAATGGGGAATGACGAGTGGCATTTATTGACCGTTTATGACAATTGATGCAAACAATGTTGGCATCATGCAATCAATCATTGCGTTCCACGTTTGAGTGCGTTAGGTGGGAGGGTAGTGCCCACGTTGCGCAGGTGTTCATGGACACGTTGCGCCATGGATTTTTCCTCCCCCCTGTAAGTACGTGTTGGCGGATGCGGTTTTCCTTGAGGGATGTTCACTCACAGCCTACCATGTAGTGCGTTACCATCTTAATGAATTTGGAACTCGACTTTGCCGGCCTCAAAACATGCACGATTTATTTAATAAATGTCATGTCATTGTGAGGAGCATGATAGAACGAGCCTTCGGTGTATTGAAATCCCGGTTTGTAATCTTTCGTGGGGTTCCACCGTACGACCTGATTCTCCAAAGTAAGATCATTCTTTCACGCTTTGTCATGTAGAACATGATCGAAAGTCAACAGACCATGGAGGATGTCGAAGCACTTATGTCAAATAACGCTTGCAATGGTGATATCTTGGGGCACAACCTCCTACAAGGCTGTAGACATGGTGACCGTGTGATCCACACTTTACGAAAGAACATCGCGACTACCATGTGGGAGGAGTGCACAATCCGCGACAATATTATGGGTGATGCAAGTGATGATGATCTCTCGTGAAATTTAGTATTTAATGTTATGCTTTCGTCTCATGGTCGTACATCAAATGTGGAACTGTTGTTCGCTACATCATAGCATGCACTTCTTTTGAGTAAGTGAAGGAGTTTACAAATGGCTTATTCATTGAACATACGTACATTGCACAAATGGAGAGAAAATGGTTGCTTTGTTAAGGTCATAAAAAAATTAAATCATGGATGTAAGTGTGACATGAGAAATTTGGATCAATGCATATGAGAGCTCTCAGAACAACCCAGGGTTGGCCCGTTGTTCCGGCCAATAGTTTGACCATTAGCCCCTTGGACATCAACCACATCCTCCTCCTCATAGGCATCCATATTGTCCTCCTCCCCACCAAATTTCGCTTCTCCATGTGCCCCTTCATCGCCCTCACCACCGTACTCCGCATTCTCAGCATTGCCACCATCACCTCCATCTACCTCTTCACCGGATTTGAACCTATCACCATCGTCCCTGTCTTCACCATCAGTCCACCCTCCTTCCTCTTTTCCCATGGCAGTCGGGAAGGAATCCTTGCCTAGCTTCAACGGACCATGGCATTATGCACGCCACAAAACCATATCGTGAAGCTCACCACATGAGTACACATAATCAGCACATGTGTATTCCTCCTTCCTGAATATGTCCAGAAGAAGCAGTTTATTGCTCTTATGGACAGCCTTATCCCTTATCTCTGAACTTATTGCCTCATGATACGGAGTCCTCTCATGAAGGTTGCGTTCCACGCTTCCCCATGTCCAACAACCTTCGTGACATTCTCGATCTGTTGGTGAATGTTTGACTTTCACTTATGAGGGAGTTCCACCGCTTGCACTTGCTCCCGAAGTGTGCTAGTATCAGGTTTTTTGATGGGAGTTGAGGAAAGGACTTTGTCCCCCTTTACACTATCTGTGTTAAAAAGCATTCTGGTATCATTGAACCATGGAACACGACGACCTTCCTATTTTGAAACTGTGGGGAAAGTGGAGCGTATCTCAGCCCACTGTAAAGCCATAAAGTCGAGTTGTATTGTGACGTGGATGAACGAGCATTCGCACCACTTCACCAAAGGGTAGACGGCTCTCCACGTAGCTCACAGATTGTCGAGGCAGTTCCCGATCTGCCATTCACTTAGCTTCTCCTTCAGGCCCCTTTCTTCCTTCAATTTTGAGGAAACCAGAAATCTTTGACTCCGAGCCTTGACTCTAAAGGAACCTGGCTTTGTGCGCACAAATGAGCCGGCAAAGTCGGGCATCACGGTCAGCCGTCGGACTACTACCTGCCGACATGGATGTTGATGCATCATCTCCACGCGTGGTCACCTCATTTGAGATGGGAGCTGAAGAAGGACACCCATTTGGTGTGCCAGCAGAGGATGTAGCCGGTGTCGTAGCTCTAGCAACCAGACCAGTTGGAGATGCTGTATTTGGCTAGAAACTTTGGTGGAGGCAAGCCATGGAATATGGCGATAGTAGCCGGCAAAAATGATGTTGGTGTGTGGGCGTTTTCCCTAACACACGGCACATTGAAGTTAATGGGAAGAGGGGGGAGCGGTAAATGTGCACCACGTTGGAGTGCCCATGGGGAAGCAACACCAAGAGGCGTGAGGTTGTACGCCCATTTTGAGCCCGAACTTGGCTCGTGCTCTTGCGCATCACGTTGCCCACCGCAACGACCTTTTGCGACGTGTAAAACTTGTTTACCACGTCTACGGGGTGGTACGGTTGGTACGTTGAGCACAAGAAGAGATTCTCGGGGTGTTGCCAACTGACCGATAGAGTGCGGGTACTATGCGGCGGTAGGGTAGTCCATTCCGCTTGGTTATTGAGAGGTCATGGCGTAAGTGGGTTTCGCACTTGGCAGCGTAGTGTCTCATTGTGTTGTAGCTAGACCTTAATGCTGCGATTCATTGGCGTTTGAGGTGTGTCAATTTCTCTAGGTTGACGTGGATGCGAAAGCGCCTCATGGAGCGTGATACATTTCTTCATTGGTAGCCGAATCGCAGATTTGATGGTATTCCGTGATCCGGCTAGCCGTTAACAAAGCGGCCCTTAGCAGGCCTTGGCGCGATTCGATGATGACCAATGTATTTCTTGGCTTTCCACGTCATCGATTAGCGTAATCGCGCTCGTCCTTCATGCACGACGGCGCATTTCCGGGCAGCGCGCAAGCCCCGAACCACTGCGCGATGTGTGAATGCGTCTGTTGGCATAATTGCGCATCCGTTGTGCGTCTCGTCATCGGGTAGCGCATCAGGGCTGAAGGATGGCGAGACTTCGATTAGACGTCTTGCGCCTTGGGATATTCGTTGCCACGTGACAAATGCCATGGCTACTGGAGTTGCACGAGACGTCATGCAAAGTGAAGGGAGTCCAAACAAGAGTGCGGCTCGGGAATATCTCTCGTTTGGAGACCCTTACATACGCGCGAGGGTCTGCTTCCCGAGTCGCCTGAGTGGGCGACTCGGAAACGGCACTGCAAACGAGAGTGCGACTTGATAAAGGGTCTCCACACGATTGTGCGAATCGAGAAAAAGTCTCGTTCGGACCCCCTTATGCAAAGTAGGTTGTAGCAGCTCGCCCATCACATCGAGTCGCTGCCAGTCCTCAAGGGTGCGTCGACTTTGGCCGCTGACTTGCATACCAAGCGGCTCTTCCGTAACCGTCAATTGTTTTGGGATGTTGGCAACAAGAAAGCGACGGTTCGACCGTAGATGTTGCTTCAGATTTCGTAAATTCATTTCAGAAATCACGTCTTCCGTTAACATCAACATCGCAGGCATTCCGTTGGATCCTAGTGAATCCTGTGGATAGGACGTTACTCAAATTCTAGGAACGATGCCACAGGATTAAATCACCTCCAAAACTTCAGTAATCGTCGGGACCCTTTTGATTCTAAGATTTTTGTCGCCACTTCCTTTGGCGTATTCGGTAACGGCTGCGAGCATCGCGGACGACCTCGTCGCGCCGCGTCACGCCCCCAACACGTAGAATCAAAATCAAAATCAGAATCAAACGTCGGTTCAAGGCCCCAATCTCCGCATCGTTCCCTTCACACTCACTCGCGCGCTTCGAACATGCAACAGGACGGCAGGATGCGCGTCCGCGGTGTCGGCACACGGACGAGAGCGCGACGGACCACGAAGCTCATTACGGACCATTGTCGCAAGCTCGAGGTCTGTAGGTCGAGTGTGCGTGAGCGCCTCACTCGTGCGCTTCCGCGGCCTCAACCCCAAACAATCTCGACCGCCGCAAACTGTTGCGAAGCGGAACGAAGAAGAAAACGTGGAACTCAATTCTGACGCCTCCCTGCACCCAACAGAAAGGATCCTCTTACCGCAGGACCGTCGGCGGCACCGCCAGCACCAGCAGGTGCAGCATCAGTAGCAGCAGACCGGCAGCGGCAGCTGCGGCAGCCTGCAACAGTCGTCCCTACTGCAGCAGCATTCTGCGGCGTTCTGTCCACTTCAGCCATCTACCACGGCTTGCCGAATCTCTCTCAGTGCCCGCTTCCTCCCCATTTTTTGCCAGCCATGGCTTCCACCGCCGTTGTTGAACGTCTCACTGTGTTTTCCCTCTTCTTCCTCTTCTTCCTCTGGAGCTGCAACTCGTTCCCTCGGGCTTTCTCACAGGATCCATCTCCATCCGAAGGTGTGTGGAGTCCCGGCTTGTCCCTTCATCGCCTCGTAACTTTCTCCCCACTCTCCTCCCTCCTACCTTCTCTCCCCGCCCCTCTCTACCCCCATCCCCCTCCTCTCTCTCTCTCTCCCCCTTCGTGTGTGTGTGTGTGCGTGCGTGCGTGCGTGCGTGCGTGCGTGCGTGCGTGCGTGCGTGCGTGCGTGCGTGCGTGCGTGCGTGCGTGCGTGCGTGCGTGCGTGCGTGCGTGCGTGCGTGCGTGCGTGCGTGCGTGCGTGCGTGCGTGCGTGCGTGCGTGCGTGCGTGCGTGCG
>SZWC01002719.1:63126-77875 GCA_023375785.1 Penium margaritaceum
CCCTGGAGAGAAGTAGTAAGGCTGGACCACAGACTTGGTGGCATGTGGCATGATAAAGTGCGACATGATGTAGAACGGGTTTCCGTAACAACTCCCTTGTAACAACCCGGGCGCTGTGCGTTTCATTTCATGAAGGCTTCGTCACCTCCCAGGCTCAGCGATAGAGGGGCCTGCGAGGTCTCATTTTCTTTTCCCCTATGAGAGAAGTTTTTACGAGTCGACACGGGTTTCATTTGACCTGATATCCGGAATTTTTTTTCTACATCTCAGACGCTTTGCAAAGCGTCCAGGATATCAACATACTTGCTGGATATCTCAACTTCCCAGAGTCAGCTAAAGTGGATTGCTCGACCGCCCTAGCCATAGGACAAACAGTATGCTCGCCATCTCCTTTCTGACCTTGAGTATCTGGAAAGATGACGTTTTGGGGCATGGTGGCCCACCGGTTCAAACAGCACTAACTGGTAAGGCTGGATGAGACAACGGCTTGGATTGAGCGTTGAGCACCGAAGGTGTTTTGTCCTACGTTTCAACACCGACCGAGCACGACAACGACCTGAATCTCATGTCGGACATTCACATTTCCCTGTCCAAAACTCTGTCTTACATTTCAATCCACGCCGAGGAGACCTCATTCAGTCCGGGGAATGAAAGCAGACGCTAAACTGTTGAGATATGACACTGTGACCGAGTAAGAAGAATCAAACATCCTGCACTGTCGATTCTGCCCCTTAGTTGGAGATCCACCACCTAGAAACACTCATTCAGAGTCCAATAACTTTTTTTTTAATGTAATTATTTCCTTTGAACATGACAACATGACAACATGGTGGGGAGGATACCAAAGTCCTTCGCCCCACCGCGAACACGCACTCAGGGTTCTCGGGCAAGGCCCTATGGCGAGGATTGCTACAGGGGTGCAGCGAGTAAACACATCCCGGGGTATTTGAGAGCTAGGCTTCCCAGAAAGTCGACTCCACCCCGTAGAGAGCTGAGAGTATGAGGAGAGAGCGCACACGTCTCTGGCGCGCGATGGGGACCACCTTGCCAGTGAAGGGGACAGAGGCTCTGGCATGCGTGGAGACGTAGAGCCGGATGGCCGCGCAGTGGGCGCGGATCCCCGTGATGGAGGCACGATGTGCGAGGATGCTCACCGCTCGCTGTGCCCAGTGCGCGAGGGTCTCTGCCGAGCACTGTCCAGTCTCGCGTGAGAGGCAGATCTTGGCCAAGCGGGCCAAGAAGACCCAGAACTCCTCTCCCAGGCCTCCCAAGGTCTCCCAAGCCAGAGGTCGCAGTGGTGTCCCAGCCGCGGAGCCGCTCTGTATCGCTCAACCTTCTCCTCCTCGGCAGCCTCGAGAGCCCGTCCCGGTCGTGTGGCTCGGTATCCCTGTGCGTCCACCGTCGTGACGTCCAATACCCACGTGATGCCGAGGTTGTGGTCCACCAGGGTGAGGTCCGGGCGGAGGTACCCCTGCCCCTGCGGCAGAGGCAGCACGTCCGTCGGCTCCACACGGGCTGTGAGACGATGCTCTCGGCACACGTCAAGGAGCTTGTCGCGGATGGCGTTATGAACACGCTAGATCGCGCCCCCCTCCTCACGATGGGTCACGGCAGCAGGTTCGAGGGGGTGGACCTGGACCTGCTCTAGGTGTGCGAGGGGGAGGCCGGGCGAGAGCTGCGCATGGAGTCCAAAGTCCGCCGCAGGAAGGCAGGTCCGGTCGTCCTCCCCTGGCGGCGTGGCCTGGAGCGCGCTGGATCGTGCCGCTATGGCCCAGCATCTGCTCTGTGCCCCGCGGCAGCACCCTGTCCATGGACCGCAGCGCACCGGGCAGGTAGAGTGCCGCAGCGCCATTGTCCCTGCCTCCTCCACCCACCGCTCCCGTCTGCTCGCGTACCACACCCCGCTCAGCTGCTGGTAGAGGCATGGTGCTGGTCCCTGCTGCAAGCCGTCAAGAGAGGGGAAGGCACGGAACACCTGCACCAGTAGCTCCTCCACTCTCCGCCACAGGTGGGCGAGGAAGTCAAGGGTCCGAGAGGAGGGCAAGAAAGAGCCGAAGTCTGAGACGAGCGCGTGGAGGAGGGAGCCTGTGGCGCATGCAAAGGCAAGCGGCGCCCGGTCACGGGCACTGATGAGGCCAACGCCGCCAAAACAGAAGGGCAGCTGCACTTGCCACTGGGCGAGCTGCTGCAGGTCCCAGTCCTCCGTCGTACGGTCAGCAGCTGCCATCACCTATAGCAACGAGAGGACCGCCGCCCACACGTCGTCGTCGAACCGCTACAACGCCGCTAGCCACCACCGCTCCGGGAGCAAGGCCCGCACGCAGAAGTCCACCCGCGGGATGATGCAGAGCTGGAGGAGGGTCATCGCCGCGTGTACGTCCTCCATGCGGCCAAGGTGCTGGAGATCGCGGGTCTGCTGCGGCAACCACGCCTCTGCCCACTCCTCCTGAAAGTCCTTGGTGCCGACCGGGCAGCCAATACCTCCACTCCTCCGGCCGTCCAAGGCAGCTCTGTGAGCGTGGAGAGGATGGCCTTCCCCGAGCGCTGCCATAGTAGGCAGTTCCCAGGCTGGACGCGTAGACCGCGGAGGGCCGCAGCCTCCACAAAGGCCGCCATGGAGGCCCCGAGGAGGTTTGGGGGTCCGGAGACGGTCGCGTCGTCCTGGTAGGCGCCGATGTGGCCCAGTCGATCGCCACTCTCCTCCAATAGGGCCCGGGAGGCCGCCTGTAGAGCGGGGACGAGGGCGAGGTCGAAAAGTGCAGGGCCCAGTGCATCACCCTGGCGGACGCCGCGGGCGCTTTCCAGGACGGCAGGTGTGTCGACATCGAAGAGGAGGAGCTAGACAGGGCAGAGGGAGAACTGTCGAACGTAGGGTATCCAGGACCCCAGGCCTGAGTCAAGCACCGCCGTGAACACCGACGCCCGCTCCACCTCGGTAAAGGCGTTGAGGATGTCTAGTCAGAGCAGCCAGAAAGAGAGGTTGGCGGTGAGGATGGCCCTGATCCCTCGTACCAGGAGAGCTGCACCGTCAAACATGCCCACGACGTACTGGTGGGGCCGGAGCACGGAGTTGAGCTTCTCCCTATCTTGAAGCAGGAGCAGCTTCTCCGCTAGCCGCGTCCACACTTCGCCCACCGCAACAGGGCGCACCCCCTCCTCCTCCGAGACCCCCTTCAGTACCGGGATGACTCTGCTGCGGCTGATGTAGGAGGCTGCATCTGCCGGTAGGCAGCCCTCGAGCATTCGACAGAGGACCCCCCCAAGCCCCTCCAAGGCCGCAAGTGAGTCCAGGACGATGTCGCGAAGCAAGTTTGTGATGAGGCCTAGTGGCCCAGCGCTGGAACCACGTGGCGCCTCCCTAAGCACCTCCTCCACCATGGCATCCGTGATCCTGTCCGCTCCCTCCTCGTCCGGTGGGTCGAAGTCCGGTACCCAATCAGGTAGGGGGAGGAGGCCTGCCGGGTGACGCTCGCGGAGGGCCGCGACCGTCTGAGCTGTATCCGCCGCGGAGTGCCGGTCCTCGAACTGCTGCACTGCTCGGGCAAAAGAACTTGCGTGGGCGAGACTCTCCGCCTGCCGTCGTGCCTTTGCCGCCTCCACCCCCTGTGCCGCCGTGGCCTGGCGGGTGAGAGGGCAGGAGGCGACTTGGGCGCGTGCGGCCGGGCGAACTTGCTCCAGTGTCTCCTCCAAAAGCCTCGCCCAGTCGCCGGTCTCAAAGCGGTTGCACCGCTTCAGAATCACATCTTCTGTCCGCCCCAACTCGCGGGCCGGCCCCCATCACCCTCCTCCTCGGAGACGCCACTGGCGGCCTGAGACGAAGGACGGGTCGCCGATCAGCTCCTCGGGGGTGGGGACGCGACAGAGAAGCAGATGGAGGTGAAGCAGCAGCATCCAGCGAGAGAGGAGGCTCTCAGAGGGAAGGGAAGAGTCAGTGGCCCAGGTGCAGCAACGGCCAAAGATGGCACTCACTCGCTGTTTCGGGTCCCCATATAGGCGCACGTACGCCTTGAGGATTTTGACTAGCTGCCCATCGTCGATGTGCCTGCCTGAGAGAGCTCGCATAGGTGCTCCCTGATGGAAACTTGGCAGCCCTCAGGGAGGTGATCAGGCTCACTAAGAGCCGCCTAGGCAGGACCAACTGTTTGTGAGAGGGAGTTGCAGGTTGCACAGACAGAAATTACGGAAGCGAATGTAGGTCTGCAGAGAACGCGAATGTCTGAATCAACTCTTGAGTGAAGAAGTACATTAACACAGCTTTCTAACAAGCCTAAGTACGCCTCATTTGGCACATGGAGCTGGAAGAACCACTCTGTCAAAGTTCACCTCCTAGCACACTCCTAGCCTAGCAGGATGAGCGGCAGTCACACTCTCACACAAGAGAATTACCATCCCTGCCATGTGCACAACCAATAATCTTGGTTTGGACCTTCCTTGAAGCTCCCTGAAGGTCCTCCTGCCGCCTTTCTACCCTGAAGGCCGCTCCAAACCTCCTTGGCCAATAATTGTGGCCGTCATTGGTGCTGGTAGTGCAGGAGCCATCACTTGAACCGGACCCATCGCCACCAAACCTTGAAAATCCATATCTCCCTCAAACGGACTCCGAATCGAGTTCCGTAAAGTTCTACAGAGCCAGCAAAACATCCTCTATTCACTTTTGTGACCTGATGATTTTTGTCGAGCAACCCACTTTGGTCACTTTTTTTGGCACCCCATATCCAACATTCTCCTAGTTTGCGAGAGTAAAAATCACACAAGTCCACACTGTCCCCTCAGCTGCTGAAAGCGGTGTGCTGCCAGCAGCTTGGTGAGGAAGTTTGCCAGCATCATGCTTGAAGGGCAGAACTTGATCTGCACTACCTTCTTTGCCACGAGTTCGCGGATGAAGTGATATCGCAAGTCAATGTGCTTGGTGCGGGCGTGAAACTCTGCGTTCTTGGTCAGAGCAATGGCGCTCATGTTGTCATAGTAGATTCTAGTTGCTGTGGTTTGCTGCTGTCCAAGGCTTGCCAGGAGCTCACGCAGCCACACGGCTTCCTTTGCTGCTTCACTCAAGGCGATGTACTCAGCTTCGGTGGGGGAGAGGGCGACACACTCTTGCTTCTTGCTCCTCCAACTGATTGCATCTCCCCCGAGTACAAACACGAACCCATTGGTCGACCTCCTAGTGTCCAGGTCACCTCCCCAATCTGCGTCACTGTAGCCGATGAGGATGGGGCTGTTGTTGCCGTTGAAGGTGAGGCAAAGGCTGCTGCTACTGTCGAGGTAGCGCAGCACGCGCTTAACCGCCTCCCAATGTGGCATGCCCGGATTCGCGCAAAACTTGCTGAGCACTCCCACTGTTTGGCTGATGTCGAGGCGCGTGCCGACTGCAGCATACATGAGGCTCCCAACTGCTGCTTGGTACGGCACTGCTTCCACGCGGCTGCTCTCTTGCATGCCGCGGGGAGTTTGTGTCATGCTCAGCTTCGCTCCCACTTCGAGTGGTGTCGCTGCTTTGCGCGCTCCTGCCATGTTGAAGCGCTTGACGATGTCGCTCATGTACGTGCTCTGCGACAACTCCAAAGTGTGCTGCTGCCGGTCGCGCTTGACCTGAAGGCCAAGGTAGTAACTGAGCTCTCCCATGTCTTTCATGTCGAACCTGGCAGCAAGGGACTGCTTCACATCGTCCAAAAGAGACTTGGAGTCAGATGGAATGA
Organism: Penium margaritaceum; assembly: GCA_023375785.1. Classification (NCBI taxonomy): domain Eukaryota; kingdom Viridiplantae; phylum Streptophyta; class Zygnematophyceae; order Desmidiales; family Peniaceae; genus Penium; species Penium margaritaceum. The sequence continues at coordinate 68,823 of SZWC01002719.1, forward strand.
GCAGATCATCAACATAGAACAAGATGATGATCTGGTTTGCCTCTTGTGTGCGCCCATAGACAGCATGGTCTGCTTCACTGCGCACAAAGCCAAGGCCAGCTAGCTGCTCATCTATCTTGTGGTACCATGCTCGCGGGGCTTGCTTCAGGCTGTAGAGGGCCTTCACAAGCTTGCACACCAAACCTTCCTTCCCTTCCACGACATACCCCTCCAGCTGCTCCATGTACACATCCTCCTCAAGGTCACCATTCAGAAATGCACACGTCACATCCATTTGGTGCACCTCCCTGTCCATAGCAGCAGCAAGAGCAAGGATCGCTCGGATGGATGGGAACTTAGCGGCAGGTGCAAATGTCTCATTGTAATCCACACCCTCCGTCTGCGCATACCCCTTTGCAACCAGCCGTGCTTTGTACCTGAGAACCTTACCATCTGCACCACGCTTGCGCCTGAAGATCCACCGGCATCCGATCACCCAGCTGTCGTGTGGAGCCTCCTCGAGAGTCCAGGTGCCGTTCTTCATGAGCGCATCATACTCCTCATCTGTTGCGCCACGCCAATCTGCCGCCTCAGCGCTGTGCATGGCTTCAGCAAATGTGGTTGGGTCATCGGTGACTGTGAGGAAGAGAAGCTCGAGATCGGACGACTCCGTTGGTGGTGGAACGGTGGACAAGTTCACCAGCTCCTCCAGCGGCCTCTGTTTATTTGCGAGGCGCTCGGATCGCCTCAGCGGCTCCCCACTGTCCTTTGCACCTTTGTTGAGGCGTGCGGACCATCGTGGCAGCTGCTCTGCGTTGCTTTGCTGCTCCTCCTCATCAGATTTCGCTGCCAGCTCCTTCTCCTTCTCAGCTCCCTCCACCTCCTTGTTGTTGCCGCTGTCACCGCCATCTTCCGCACCGTCCTCTTCTACTATCGGTACTTCTCCCACTTCTCGTACAAGTGCAGGAGGAAGCGGAACTGCCGACATAGGGCTCCAAGTCCAGCCCTTCAAGTCCTCTTGAAAGACGACGTCACGGCTGCGGATGATCTTGCGAGCAGCAAGGTTGTAGAGGCGGTATCCCATGGTGTCGTAGCCGAGGAAGGCGGCCTTCACCGACTTTGCGTCCAGCTTGTTACGGCTGCCGGTAGGCACATCACGAATGCGCCACACCCGAAGACTTTCAGGTGCGTCACTGTTGGCTTGCGTCCCGTCCACGCCTCCTCCGGTGTCATCAGCGGCACGGCGCGCGTGGAACTCCGGTTTTTCAGGTACACGGCAGTGTTGACCGCTTCCGCCCAGAAGGTTGGTGGGAGCTCCGCGTCTTGGAGCATGCTGCGAACACGCTCCATGAGTGTGCGGTTCGCACGTTTAGCCACGCCGTTCAGCTGCGGTGTTCCAGGTGGGGTGACCTCGTGCTTGATCCCGCGACGCTTGAAGTAAGTGCGGAAGTCGTTGGAGAGGTACTCTCCTCCACCATCGGTGCGAAGCACCTTCAACCGCCTGCCACTCTCATTTTGTGCAGCAGCAATCCACACCTTGAAAGCATCAAAGCACTCATCCTTCCAGCCAAGAAGGACACCCACGTCTTCCTCGACTTGTCATCAATGAACGTGACAAAGTACAACTTGCCGGACAAGGACTGTGATGGCATGAAACCGCACAAATCAGAGTGAACGAGTGAGAGAAGCTCTGCCGCCCCCTTCCCTTCCACCGTAAAAGGAGCGCGGGCTTGCTTTCCTTCAATGCAGCTCTCACAAGCCGATGCACCTGGCTGCTTCACCCCCTTGAGCTCCAGGCCGCGGACGATCTGCTGCATGGAGATGATGGCGCCAAAGCCGAGGTGACCGAGCCGGCGGTGCCATAGGCCGATGTCGTGTTTTCCCTCTCTCGCCGCCAACGCTGAGTCGGCTTCCTTCTCCGACGCCACGTAGAGGCGGTAAAGACCATCCTCCTTGTTCGCTTTTGCAAGCACACGGCCTGCACGGGCATAGATGGTGCAGCCACCATTCTCAAAGCAAACCTGCATGCCTTCGGAGATGAGAGATGAGACAGAGAGGAGGTTAGCTGCCAGCCCCGGAACATGGAGCACCCCCTTCACACGACGTTCCACGTGCTTACCCTCAACGGAAGCACAAAACACAATTTCACCCTCTCCAACCGCCATTTGCACATGGTTGTCCCCCATGTACACCCGACGAGGCTCGATAATGGTGTAGACGACGAACCACTCCCGACGACACGTCATGTGCCGCGTGGCTCCCGAGTCGATAATCCAAAACAGGGCGGTGTTGTCGGAGACGTGTAGGACCCGGATGGTTGTCACGAATCCACTCTCCCAATCTACGGCGTTCGCGGAAGCGTCGGACTGTTTTCCCGCTCCCACTCCAGTAGCAAGGTCCGCCTTCTTCTTCCGGCATTCGCGTGCCCAATGGCCCGGCTTCTTCCAGCAGTGGCAGTTCCCCTTCTTCCTTCCTCCGCCATTGCCCCTGGTTCGTGCAGCACCACCCCATGACCAGAGTTGGTGATGAGCGCGACGTCCAGTCCGCTTCCGCCCTCTTCTCCCTTGCGCCACTCCTCCTCAAACAGCAGGCTCTCCTCCACATCATTGAGGGAGAGCTTGTCGCCACGCTGGTCCAGGGCAACAATGAGAGGAGTATAACTGTTAGGAAGACCAAAGAGGATGGTTAGCATGAGCACTCGTTCTTTGACAGGGTCCTCAATCGCAGCAAGCTAGTCAGAGAGAGACTTCACCATGTTGATGTAGTCAATCATGGATCCGGATACATCCATCTTCACAGTGTGAAAGCGACGACGCAGCTGCATGTTCATGAGGATTGACTTGGAAGCATAAGTGGACTCAAGCTTTTTCCAAACCTCCTTTGGCATGAGGATGCCACGGACGAGGAGTTGCTGCCGTTCGGCGAGGTGGAGGTAGATGGTTGCGAGGGCGCGGTCACGCTTGTCGCGGTAGGTTCGGGCCTCGACAGGGGATAGGGAGCTTTCTTCTGGTTCCTTCTCCTTCTCATCCACCTAGCTTCAGAGACCCTTCTCCATCAGCACCATCTTCATGTTGTTGCTCCAGTTAAAGAATATCTTGCCTTCGAACTTGGCGATGTTGACGCCGGCCACCACGGAAGCAGATGTCGCCATGGTAGTACAACGTTCAGTCCACAAACAGCTCTCTCACACAACAGGGTGCAAAGAATGCCTCAAGGATGAGACAAAGCCTTGTTCTAGCTCTGATACCACTAATGGAAACTTGGCAGCCCTCAGGGAGGTGATCAGGCTCACTAAGAGCCGCCTAGGTAGGACCAATTGATTGTGAGAGGGAGTTGCAGGATGCACAGACAGAAATTACGGAAGCGAATGTAGGTCTGCAGAGAACGCGAATGTCTAAATCGACTCTTGAGTGAGAAAGTACATTAGCACAGCTTTCTAACAAGCCTAAGTACGCCTCATTTGGCACATGGAGCTGGAAGAACCACTCTGTCAAAGTTCACCTCCTAGCACACTCCTAGCCTAGCGGGATGAGCGGCAATCACACTCTCACACAAGAGAATTACCATCCCTGCCATGTGCACAACGAATAGTCTTGGTTTGGACCTTCCTTGAAGCTCCCTGAAGGTCCTCCTGCCGCCTTTCTACCCTGAAGGCCGCTCCAAACTTTCTTGGCCAATAATTGTGGCCGTCATTGGTGCTGGTAGTGCAGGAGCCATCACTTGAACCGGACTCATCGCCACCAAACCTTGAAAATCCATATCTCCCTCAAACGGACTCCGAATCAAGTTCCGTAAAGTGCTACAGGACCAGCAAAACATCCTCTATTCACTTTTGTGACCTGATGATTTTCATCGAGCAACCCACTTTGGTCACTGTTTTTGGCACCCCATATCCAACACTCCCATGCAAAGTCCTCCAAGGCAGGTGTGACCGTCAGGTCCTGGGTCCAGAGGAGTCGGGGGCGGGGCGGAGAGAGCGGGTCTCCTCCCTGGAGGACCACCTGCTGTGCGTTGAGAAAGGCCCCTCTGCCCTGGGACCATAGGGCATCGGGGAAGCCGGTGCATTCCCTCCGGCCGGGAATGCGGAGGCCGAGACCTAGCCGGGACAGGCCGTCTGCTAGTGAGTTGTGCTCGCGTCCGATCCGTTGGTAGACCCTCTGAACGCTAGGGTCGAGGATCCTCTGGGCACGATCTCGTCGCTGGCGGAGACGCTCCACCGTCACCCTAGCGGCTCCTCGCATCTGGTCCACCACTAAGGACCGTCTTGTGCAGCCCCTCCCGACCGTGCGGGAGTATCCCCAGCTCGAGCTCATCTCCGCCAATTTCTGCCACCTCACTGTCATCCACTGCAGGGGGTGGAAATCTGAGCCTGCGTCGGCGACACAACGTCGAAGGCCTCCAGGCTTGGGTTCGAGGCGGGCCTGGCCGCGCAAGCTCTGCACGTCCGAGGAGCCTGCGACGCAGATCGGAAGTGTCCGATCAGTCGACCGGCATGTCGTAGTTCAGCGCGCTTGAGGTCGTCCCAAGCGCTCCCTCGGTCGGTGGATTTGGCGATGTGACCGTCCACGAAATGAATGGCATGGAGGGCGATCTGCTAATGGAGGATCGGTCCAGCCAGCTGGATGCCGCCGGAGCGATCACGACTTGGTCCGTGGAGGAGGACAAGATATTTGAGACGATTCTGGCTGAGCTGGAGGGCGAAGACGACGACAGATGGGAGAAGATCGCTGCCAGACTGCCGGGGAAGGATGTTGAAGAGCTGCGGCGTCACTACGCTTTGTTGGTCGAAGACATTGAGGGGATTGAGCGTGGCGACGTCCCCATCCCGTCCTTCGACGTCTTGGACGGCCATGCCTTGGGCTCTTTCAGTGGAGGCTCTGATGGATTGGGCTCAGGGCATGAGTATCGGAGCAGATCTGCCCTCCAGCCGTCGCGACGGAGCCAGGAGCGCGGCCGTCAGCAAGACAATCCATTGACGCCATNAGGGTGATTGGAGGAGCATTTCGAGGAATTTTGTCATATCGAGGACTCCAACTCAAGTGGCAAGCCATGCCCAGAAGTACTTTATCCGTCTCAACTCTATCAACAAGGACAAGCGCCGCTCAAGCATCCATGACATCACGAGTGTCAACGGCGGGGAGGCAGATGCCCCCCAAACAGGCCCCATTACAGGCCAGCCAGCCATAGCTCCACAGCCCATGCACCACCCTGCCCCATCTGTGCCTGCACCGGCCATGTTCGTTCCTTCAGCAGGCACCCCCATTGCACATGTGCATCCCATGATGTCCATGGGTGCACCGCCTGGGCACATGCCTCCCTATGGCCCTCCTAGGCCTCACATGGCTCCTCGTCCAGTTATGACAACGCATGGGGTTCCCATCTCTCACATGGGCTTTGTTCCTCAGCCAGCAATGCACCATTAGACATGTAGAAATCCGTCTCAGCAAATGAAAACTGCATATTCTACTGAAAAAAAAGAAAGAAAAAAAAAAAAAAACGAGATGAGATCAAGATCTCGATCTCATCTCGAGTTTCGAGACAAATCTAATTTTGTCTCGATCACGCTCATTTCAAGATGACACACATCTCGATCTCATCTCGTTTTCGGCTCCGCATTCTCGGTCTCATCTCGATCTCGAAAACTTGCACCGAGATTCTCATTTTCTCGAAAATTCTCGAAGTATAGCAGAGTGTGTGCATGCAATGTGAGCATGGTAAATCCATGGTCTGGTCATGCACCACGATTTTACGATAAGAATGCATGCCAATGCATCATGGCACGTATGCTGACATTCACATGAGGGAGTTGGGGGAGGAGGAGGCTTCAAGATGAGATTTTCGAGACACTGTCTCGAAATTGACAGATTGTCAAAATCTCGATCTCGATCTTCTCAAAAATGAGATGATCTGGATCTCATCTCGTTTTCCGAGATTGTTCGAGATTTTCAAGATTTCGAGATTGCCAGATTTTCGAGATTGTCTTATTCTCGTTTTCCAATCCTTATCCACCACCAGCCGGGAGTCCCCCACGACTAATGAAGCTGCGACTTGGGTCTGCTGCACGAGAGAGAGGCCAAGGCAGAGTGCGGCGTACTTTGCGTCGTTGTTGGTGGCCGCCTCTTCCAGGCATTCCTAGGCGGATGATACTGGAACTTCCTCGGAGTCAAGGAGGATCGCCCCTGTGCCGCCCAACCGTGGGCCAGAGAGCTCTGCTGCTCCGTCAAAGAAGAGCCAATGTGGGCGCGTCCAATAACTTTTTATTTTTCTAATATGTTTGAATTTTTTTTCCTGGTGATAGGGTCTAATCAGCTTTGCCATCCTCTTGGCACTTAGGCCCCCAATATAGTTGCCGAATTCAAACCTAGGCCCTGGCCAGCCCAAGAGCCACCTACGCACACTGTCCACATCTGGACTTCAACCATGACCTCCTACATCGAAGCCATCCACTCAAACCATTGGGACAGGCGGAGCCTATCCTTTTTACTTCTCCTCATTCGGTAGCCTAATAGGTTCGTTCCCAGAAGCGCCCATACATGACAAAATGGTGGGGGGTGTTTGTGCAGTTGATGCGGTTCGATGGGTGACTAGCGTGCTATCCGGCAGATCTGGTGGGTAGCCCGTCCAACTATGTCTGGTAAATGACCGCGTGGCACAGATTTCACGAGTTAGCTGTCCTAAACCTGTAGTCAGACAGACCACTGATGGGCCAAAATCCTGCTCCGCGAGTGGAAATAAAATAGTCCTCCTCACATGAAAATTTGTCAGGAGGAAAGCCTGGCCACAGTTTTGACTGCTTCTGATTTCTGTGAGATCAGACGCACAAGAGAATCCCAACAGAAGAACGACACAACGATTCTCTCTCTCTCTCTCTCTCTCTCTCTCTCTCTCTCTCTCTCTCTCTCTCTCTCTCTTGTACACACACACACACACACCCACACACACCCACACACACCCACACACACCCACACACACCCACACACACCCACACACACCCACACACACCCACACACACCCACACACACCCACACACACCCACACACACCCACACACACCCACACACACCCACACACACCCACACACACCCACACACACATGCACACACACACACACACTGTATGTTACGTTTGAGCACAAAAATCCGAAATGATCCCGTGTATGGACTGGGATGGTAACCCTAGGACCGCGCATCAGACCCGGTAAAGTCACGTGGAGGGGAGCAGCTCGATTGCCATTGGGGAAGCAAATTGAGTGTGTTCCCTCTCTCAGACCTCTAGTAGGTTTTCTTGAGGGAAATAGAAATCCTGGCCTGTCTGACTGAAAAGAGGGATCTCCAGCTGCATGCAAAACCAAGTTTTCTCGGATGCAAAGCAGGAAATCAAACTGGCTGTCTTGCCCAGATCCTTCGCAAGGTGTACAACACAACCCCAGCCCATCCCAACCCACGTAGGACAGCCCACTCCCCCCCTCCCACCCCCCTTCACATCCCCCTTCCCATCCCCCTTCCCATCCGCCCACCGTCCACAGGTCTGTGTTGCCGGCGGCATCATTCTCCTCCGATATCGCGGTATTGAGTTCGGCGGAGCAAGGTATGCCATCTCTGGTTGTGACCGGTGGCTTTCCTGGCTTCACTTCATTCTTATCTAGTGAAGCCGGGAAATTCAACCTCTAAGACTCCCCATCTGTGATGTAACTTCGTGACAGCTGTGGAAATAATCTCAGAATTATCAGCCCATTGCTTCTCTTTATGGCCATGGAGGGTGTATCACATGCGGTTTTGTGTCATTTTGATGACAACACTCCTCTGAGAAGCATGCTCATACTACAGCAGAATGTTCAGTATATTGAGATGTCCAAGTCTGCATGTTTCATGAAGAGGTATTTCAAATGCAACAAGACAGTCAGATGCGTATGGACGTTTATGGTTCATTGTAAATTGTCATGCTGTTTATTGTACAAGCTAAGAATAGATGGCATAACGATGTACAATGTGTTGTGGATCTTCGCGTGCTTTCATCGCAGCTGCAAGTTTATTGCACAGGCAACATCTGAAATTAGTACACATCTTCTGTTTTAATTTCAACGCCTGAAGGTTAGCCATTATGGCTACTACCGTACTGTCTTTCATATTCGCCTATTTTCTAGAACCCAATTTAGTGACAGCTAAATTCGACGAAATTCTATGGCCATATAACTGTGGACCTGTTCGTCCAAGGGCTACAGGTGTTGTTTTGGTGCTTTGTATTGGTCGAACCAGCGTTCATCTCCTTGGTATGTCCCCAGAAGTTTGGCCATCGAGTCTTCAAATGTCGAAAGACGAAGACTGAAGTTGTACGGCCGACCTGCGAAGCGAGCTCAGAACTCGCTTCACAGCTTGCCCACCCCTTCCGGACGGCAAAGCGTGTCATCCAGAAGGGACTCCGTGCATCGGACGACGTTCCGATGCTTGAAGCCTGCCACGCCAGAATGCAAGCCTTGGTTGACTGCATGCGGAACGTGGATACTTCACGTTTAGCGCGCAGTTCCTGGTAGACTACGTGCGGAACATGAAACTGTGTGTAGACATGTACGGGTTTGGTCATTTCTTGAGTGATTCGTCCAGTACAAGAGAATAAATTGTGTCCTCGAAGAGACAACAAACAATTGTTTTAGTCGAGCATAAGAAACACTGCAGTATATCTTCGCTTTTCACAGACGGATGTGTTTTCCACATTTACCTGACGGACCACTCCCCATCATTGTAGGTGACAATTTCCATTTTGTACATCCACCTGCAATAGAGTAGGTTTCCCTGTGAATCCTGGTAAAATACTCTCCATGGTGCTGAAGCTGTTGAGTGTGCGACACACTACCACATTCACGTGCATCTCTGGACACTACAATCCAACTTTCACTCCACAACTTGCCACTTACATTCTCATATCATCTTGTCGTTAAATACAACTTTAGCATGACAAGAAGAGATTTTCTGCTTCAATTGCTGTTCTTGTGTGCATTTTCCTTCACCAAGTTGCTGGTAATTGGTGTGAAATGATTTTGCCCCCTCTTCTCTCCCTCCCTCCCTCCCTCCCTCCCTC
>SZWC01002719.1:90340-100976 GCA_023375785.1 Penium margaritaceum
CCCCCCCCCCCCCCCCCCCCCCCCCCCCCAACCTCTGCATTCAGCATGTGCCTTCCAGACGTGGCTGAGCAACTCCTGCGGTGCAGTGGGGCACTGGGAGAGTTCGGACACAACACATTGTCCTCCCGCATACTTCTTCTCAGACGACAGCCACCTTGGATGCCTGCAGCTCCTCAAAGTTGATGGTCTTGACGCTGGTCATGTCGCCCCCCTGCATCTCCTTGATGGAGTCATAGAAGATCTGAAGTGCGGCATATTAGGGTGAGTTTGGATGGCGTCGCATTGGCCGTGCTGTCCTCAAAATCTGTGCGACATCCAGTTCAGCGTAGTGTCTCGCGTGTGCAACCGCGGAAGTCGTACGTCCGGTGGCTGTCCTCCGGACGCTCGACCGCACGGTCGTGCGACGTAGGAAGGCTTACGTCGTGCGCCCGTCGGCAGCTGGAGGACGTCGCACGGTTGTGCGAGGCCATCCAAACTTACCCTTAAAGAAAACTTGACCAGGAGCTGTGCCTCCTCGTAGGAAATGCGGCGATGCCTGGTCTCCAAATGTCTCTCATGGGTGTGGAACATGTCAGACGCCACGCCCACGTCGTGCTCCCACACGTAGAGATCGTCTTCCATGTGGAAAGACGCCTGGAAGTCCAGAACGAAGAGGTTGTACGCCAGAGTCTCTGGCAAGAGGTAGGCCATGAGCGCCACAGTCTTGGTGACCCCGCCGTTTCTCTTCCGAAAAACGAGAGGCTGAAGAATGAAGTGGCCCGCCTCCGCCGGAAACGTCAGCTTCATGAATGTTCCAAACAGCTCCCGCTTCCGGTCCGGGACTTCCGCCACATGGCACACATAGTCTGTCAGGTCTTCCTTCGATGCTGTGGGTATGTCCAGGAAGCGGATGATGAAGTTCTGCTGCTCCTGAACCTTGTCAAAAGGCAAGCCGGTGATAGCCTCAAAGACTTGTTTCTTGGACGTGATGAACCCTTCCATGTCCTTCAAGGTCTTCATGATGATGGTGCGGATGAGGTCTGAGGGATCATCAGGTGTTGGTTCAGGAGTGGCAGATGGAGAAGATAGGCCTGGTTCGTTCTCCACCGCTGACATCGGTCTTCGGCCTGTGCTGGCTACTCCAACACCGACGGGCCTTCCCGCTGCGCAGACGTGGTGGTGGTGTAGGACCGCCACCAGCAGCAGGGCGAGGGGACAGAGAACGCAGCGCAACACGCCCGCACACTTCACGGGTGCCTCCATGGTGACGTACGAGGCAGGAGAGCGGTGGAATTCCATAACGACGGTGAAAATACAGGAGAACGTCGGGCGACAGTACAGACTCTAAGATACCTAAACGCACCTGACTCGACTTTTCCCATTTCAACCTCGCACCACACCATACCACCAGTGACGGCAGCGGCAGTCTATCGCAACTGCCGCTCGCTGCTACTGCGGGACGGTTGCCCAGTCGCAAGCGGCAACGTATAGCAACTGCCACTGCCAGCTGACCTCTGCCGCTTGCAGACAACGGCTGGCGACTGGGCCACCGTCGTCTCCACGGACTAGGAAAACGCTGCCAGTGCGTTGCCAACGCACTGGCGGGGGCGTTGAGGCAGTTGGCCCAGTTGCCAGCAGTCATCTGAAAGCGGCAGATGGCAGGTGACAGCGGTAGAGCACGGCAACGACCAGCACTCTGGCGAGTTGCAGCAAGATTTTGCAGCTTCTCTCGTCCGAAGTCTGTCACTTTCAGGTGGTTGGTGTGTGTGTGTGTGGAGTGTGCAGTGAACGAAAGCGTCTGCCTGGTCACAGGATATGATGTGATGTGAGGTGATGTGACTCACGGCATATGAGTAGGCCACGCCCGCGCCCTGCATCGGAGACGTGAAGCGGGAGTGAGGGCGGCTCGCTCCTTGGCAAAGTTCTGCCCGGGAATGTCACGATTGGGTGAAAATGCCGACCCCCCCCCTGTTTTGTCACCCGTGACCCTCATATACCCCTGGTCGGAATAATGCGCCTCATTCACGATTAGCTCCCATTCTGGCCACATTATGATTTGTGTCACCCCGGACGGAACGTGCCTGGTTTGCAGGGATGAGGATGTTACGCCAAGCGGAACGGAGGTGGTTCACAGGGATGAGGAGTGGAGTAGTATATGATTCCAAGAACTAGGACAAATGGATAACTTGTATTAAGCAGTAAGTGTACTTCCATGACAAGTGCCGAACAGATCAAGTACATATACATATTGAAAAGAATCACAATGAGGTAAAAGCTGGGTCCTCAATGCTCAAACCGAGTAATGTGTGGGAGGTTGTGCATTTTTTGTAGCAGTCGCGGCAACGGCAACAGTAGTAGGAGCAGCAGTCGCATCTCCAGACGGACTTATACCCGCGTGTGTGATGCACATCCATAGCCACTGCATTAGCCGCAGTACTATCCCGCGCCCAAAAGTGCATCTACACCTTTCGTACATACAAACACAACGGAAACGACAGCTGGGCTTGGAGCCCATTGTGCATCTGCACCCACAAATGAACTGCCATAGCCATCGCAGCAGCAACAACATTCGTGTGCACAGTCCAGAATGCATCTGCATCCACGCGTGCTCAGCCACAACAAAAGCAATCGAGATATAACATCCATGCGTGCTCAGCCACAACAATATCAAGAACAATAGCTGCACGCGCGGCTTTATATGTATCTGCAACAGCACGCGTACTGCCACAGCCGCAGCCACCACATAGACAGCAGCAACCACTATACTGGCTGCAGTAGCTGCAATGCATTCTAAGGTGCCTTCGCACCTCTCTCGCGTGCTATGGCAGCAACAGCAATGGCAGCGACAGCAGGAACCGCGCTTACAAGCTTATGGTGCATCTACATCCACGTGTGCATTACCATATCTGCACCAGTTGTAGAGTCAACCGCAGTTGTGCTCAAGAGCTCAAGGCGCATTTGTACTCAAGAGTACATACCAACAACAGTAATTGCATGCGTAGCTCAAGATGCATCTCCACCTGCACATGTACAACCACAACCACTGCCACCCCATTAACGACAACAACCGTCGCACGGGCTGGTGTACCTCTACACCTCTCACTCTTGTTGTTGTAGCAACAACCATCATAGCGGCAGTAGCACTCGTCCTCGCATCACACAAAGCTTCTTCACTCGCACACATACTGTTGCATCAACAACTATAGCAGCAGCATCACTTCATCTCAAGTTTTAGGAGACGTTTCCTAGCGAGACAAATGGATAGCCAACATCCTCGCTTCTCCGCTGGCAACAATGCCCATTCCTATGTCGCCTACAACCAGTTGTTAGCATTATCGGATCAAAGACAAGGTTGCAGACTGTGAGGTCACGGTGGAGTGCGAGCACCGGTCGCGTCTTTGCCACCACAACCCTGGCTACCATCCCGGCAAGGACCGTGGCCCGGCCAAGGACTTTGAACAGGAGGACACCACAAATTACGTGATGCATTGCTAGTCAACTTTTGACGGCTCAACGACGCCTCAAAATGCATCAAGCACGGGACCTCCACGTGATCAACGTTCTCGTAAAAAACAAGTAAGGTCACTCGTTGCTGATAGAACAAGTGCAACTTTTGGCGGAGCAGCTTGATTGACTCTCGCATCAGCGCACCAGTCTTCCGTGTGTTGCTTTCCTGCCTCTACTAATGCATCAGGGTTCGAGTCTGCTTCATCTACACCATCTAATGTTTTCTGTATCTAAAAAGGGTTGCTATTCTCCAACGTTACTGTTGCCTCCACTTTTGCTACAGAAGTGGAGGCAGCAGTGGAGGCACGTGCACCTATCAATACTGTTGCGGGCAGAGCTATCGAGACCCACACCATAGTCACAGTTGATCACGGTCCTCTTGCTGCAACTACAGTCAATGTGGTCACCAAGATTGCTGCTACAGCAAAGGTAGTGGCATCAGCAGTAGTAGCCATGTCTCTACCTAGCGCGGTAACCTCCATCCACACGTCCAGCACTTAGGCCTCATTTGACTCCATCAGCATTAACGACCAGCCACCACATACTCATCCTAGTCTCTACCGCAGCAGCATTCTCCACCCTTTCAACCATTGCTCTCACTGGTATTGCATCTCCAATTGACTCTGCGGCCTCCACTGTGGCCATCAATGTAACATCCAAAGCTACATCTCTTCCTCGTCTCTTCTCTCTCCGCCACTAGAGTTGCAGCGCGAGCGCTCTACGCTCCAAAAATCCCTCACCGCACAGTGAGTAGCCAAAGAGTGCCTATACCGCAAGCAGGGCAATCAGGACCAGATTGCTGACCTGGTTGTAAACTGCCTTGAGCCTACACTACGCTCCATTACTGCTGCATCCACTGCTGCTGTCGTCTTTGTTGCCACAGCACCCGCTTCTACATCCACCACCTTTGGCTCAAAGTAGTGTGACCCCATCGTAGCGGCAGCCGCAGCTGGCGCAACAGTAGCCAAAGCTCTTGTAATGCGTACAACGCCAACGTGACTTTGACATATCACCACCCCGCTTTATCTCAAATTTCTCCTTTTCGTCTTGGGAGATTCGCTTCAGTGCCTCGACAAATGCAGAGAATTTCTGGGGATACTAACATGACCGCAACACCTCTCTCGTCCCCCCATTTGTCCCGAATGAGTCAGAGTCCAACCGTACTGTTTGTGCCCTCCTTTTGGAGGACCGGACGATCTAACTGATGAGATTGGGCCATACTATGCAAACATAGCACGATGCATGCCAGCTGACCTGGTCAGCGTCTACGCTCCCATCAAGCGTCACAACAATGTGACCGGCCATGCGGCCCAGAGCGTCCTCACCATCTTGTTTAACAAGCTGTCCATGCATGCAGGTGAGATCACTGATGCATACTAGGCATGCAGTCTCAAACTACTGCGTGACTAGGATAAAGTTGTACCTGGGCAGCTCCTCGTCGTTCTCTCCATTGCTAACAACCTAATCCCCAAACAATGTGACATATTCAGGGAGGTGAAGGCTGCAGAGCTCGAGCATCTAGTCACCGAGCCTGTCCCAGACGATGCCCTCATGAACATTGGCGCACTTTGGGAGTTAACTACGCAGCGCCTGACCAACTAATGGAACTTGCTACAAAACAACGCATCCACCATGTTGTCGTGGTCGCAACCACCACAGTGCTCCCCTCCTCTTCTGTGGCAATCTCATCATCCCCATGATTCGCCTCACTGATGAGAGTGTGCGTGAGGAGGATGAGGTCACCGTTGAAGGGAGCACTCTAGTGACTGCGGCTCTCACAAGACAATAGATGCGGTTGTTCTCTATCGCGTTCCACTAAGTGTAATGGATGTGCTTGTTTTGTAGCATATTCTACTAGTCGGTCACACGCAAGTGACCCCAGACGTGCGTGTGAGGCTGATGGGACTCTCCGTAGATCGTCCTCTCGTGGGGTTCAGGACTATCTACATGTGGATATTTTGTGGGTTGATGACTGGCAGTTTATTCGTTTGCCTCATTATCCTATTGCTTGTGGCTAGCCACTTTATTTGTGCTCTGCTACCATTGCTGTGAGTCGTATCACCACGTCTCTGTGTGTGTTGGGTTGCTTCTGGATACTGGACTCCGGAGCCACCCATCACATGAAGTCCTCTCGCACATTGTTCATCTCCTTGGGCCCGGTTGGCTCTGTAAACTTTGTGCGCACTGGCTCCAGCCAGCTTCTTCTTGTCCAAGAAATAAGTGTTGTTCATTTGTTGTCCCTCAGGGTTGATGTCCCCGCTAGACATGCTGTAAGTGCCCTCCCTTGAGTTCAGTGTACTCTTTGCTACAACTCACAACGACCAGGGAAACTTCTCCTCTAGCCGCGACATTGCTTCTGTCTTGCACCACACCACAGGCTGCATCTTGCTCCATGGCACGTGCTTCGATCATCTGTCTCTTGTTCCCTCCTTTGCACCCTCCTCTGTCACAGCTGCTCTTGTTCACATCGCACGCTCCCGTTCTCCAGCACATACGCAGATGTTGCATCATCGCTTGTGTCAGATCCACACTGCCACAATTGGTTACTTATTGTGCACACAGTCCGCGCATGGTCTAGATGCCTCCCAGTGCTGATGATTGCCTTAATTTTGCTTAGGGAAGAATGCATTGCTCAACTTTCTACACATCCTACTCCCCACCGGCCATCTCCTTGACCTCTTGTTTGCAAACGTCACAAGTGCCTTTGCTCATGACACCTTGGATAGCGTTGAATGCTATGTACTTTGTCTCACCGATGGATACTCTCGCAAGCATTTGGACTTTGCCCTTCGCCAGAAAAGCAATGCTTTTATCATTCAAGAGACATAACTATCGCAGGCTTAACTCATCTGCAGTCATCGTCTGCGCACTTTTTGTTGTGTCCACGGTGCTAGATTCATGGGCCCACTGCTTGTTTCTTGTCAATTGTGGGATGTGTATGGAGCCCTCGGCCCCCTCCACAATGGCATCTCCAAGCATTGGAATTGCACTCTTGCAGACGGTATGCACATCCTTCTTGCTGAGTCCGATCTACCTCCCCTCATCTCCTTTGAGGCCATATCCAACATAACATGGGTCTCGAATTGTATTCCTCACGGTCCGTGTTTTCGCTGTGTCACGCCCTTCGAATGCTGGTTTGGTCGCTGGTGGACTTACGCTTGGTCGTGGCTAGGGTTGTGTCACTTTCATCTCGCATCCCAAGGATCTTCAGGACAGCAAGCTTAGTCCCCCGGCTCCCTTCTGCACCTTTCTTTGTGTCTTTGTCATGTCTAAGGTTTGGCGCTTCATGGACTGACCAGCGTGATGCTTTGTTCTTTGAGGACATCTTCCATTGTGACTTTTCTTCTGTCGCTCCACCTTCCTCTCTTTCCTCGCTCCACCTTCCTCTCTTACCTCGCTCCATCGGCTTGGGGGGGTGAGTCTGTCTCAACCTCCGGTCTTAGGGGCATATCTTCTACTCCCTCCACAAGTTTGATGCCCCCTCCACATGCGTTGCCGGTCCCCTCCACTGCCAGTCAGTCAACCTGTCTCTCCTCATCATCGAGCGTCCCGACTGCTCCCTCTCAAAAGTCGTCGCCAGTCTCTGTGTATTTTTCCGCATTATCTGCAGGGTCGGCACACGTGCCAGCCACTGCTAATACACAATCTCCTCCGGCACAGTCCCCCCCATTAATCTCCCACTTCTGAGGCACAGACCACTGAGCCTTTTGACGTCCTAGTGCTGCATCGTGAGTCACATAGCACCATCATGGCCACCGATCTTGTATTCAAAGCCATACACGTGTGGAGGACACCTTTGCGCTCTCTCGGCAATCGACCTCTCAGCCCCCTCAGCATTGCATATGTTCCTTCTTCTAATTCTTGGCCTTTTGCAAGGCCCACTATTTCTGATGCACTCGGACATGCTGCCCGTATGGTCTGTCCCAACTCCGCAGTGGGTTATGCACTTGTTGCACATGAGTTCTACAATTCCCTCGACACCTCTGTTGAAGGTTGTGTCGCTGCATGTTTTGCAGCAAGTAGATGTCACCAATGTGATCATTTCCTTCATGCACCTTGCTAGCATCACTTGAGCAGATGTGACCTTCTTGGTCAACTTCTTGGCTCCCATCAGCCTCGTCAGAGGCACCTTCAGGTTGCTTAGTGTGTTGTCCGTTACATGCTTTCTAACAGCACGTGTTGGACTGTGCTATTGCGCACAACTCTGTGGTTGTTGACAGCTACATAGACAGTGACTGGAGACACGGAACAGATGCACGTAGTCGCACAGGATACATCGTTTCAGTTGGTATCATTGTTGCATTTTGGAAGAGCGGAAAACAGGGATGTGTTGCTCGCAGCTCGAGTGAGGCTGAGTACATGGCTTTGCCGCTTGTTGCAACAGTTGTGTGTGCCTATCTGTTGCATCATTATATGCTACAATAACCAGAGCATAGAAGTAGTAATTGAGCACGACGGTATGCACTATTCTTGCACAAAGCAAATCTACATTGAGCATCACTTTGTAAACGAGCGCATTGCTGCCGGAGAGGTCCAAGTTGTCTCTCTTGATACTCAACAGAAGCATGCGGACTTTCTTACCAAGGTTCTCGGTAGTGACATGTTCAAGGCGGCTGTGCATGCTGCTGGTCTAGAGCGGGTTTGCGTTTCCCCAGATTGATGTTGTTGTACCACTCTCTTGCTCATGAGTTGTCTCCTGTTGCATGGGCGTTTGTTATTCTCGTTCTCATCTATGTGCAACTTGTTCGTCTATGGATCATGGAGTGTTGTTCATGGGATGTGAACACGCAAGTAACCTCTTCACTATGTCCACACATACACACCATCACTGCACGTGACTAATCTGGAGTGAATCTCTCGGACGCAGCATCATCACACATCCAATGTCTCATGCATTTTCGGTATCTCAGCCCAGTGCAAGAGTGGCGCCTGCTTTGTCCAGCAAGAATGAGTTTAAGAGCACAATTTCCATGATCAACATAACTTGCTTGGTTTATCCTTCGCAAAATTTGGAGCAATGTATGATAGAGTGCACCCACATACGCGCGTGGTCGACGTGGTTGAATGTGTTTTAGTCATGTATGCTTAGGCAGGTTGTTGCATGGTGAGATCGCGTTGCTGATCCTACGGGATCACACGACCGATTCATTCCGGCGTGTGAGAAACCACCGGCGGCTCGTAGCCAGCCGGTCCGGTTTGATGCCGGGTTGGCCTCAGGGCCCCACGCAACCTCTTCACTTGGGTGGCCCGGTCAACCGGTCCTCATGACCTCGCTAGCCTATGCCTCTCTTACTCGCTTCTATGTCACTATGCTGAACTTCAAGTTTGGTTGCTTCATTCCATGGCGCTGTGTGTGATCCTCCCCCCATGCTCACATGCTTAGACACATGGCCTAGAAATAGTTGAGAAGTTTCCTAGAACCTTCCTAACCACTTGCTGCGACACTAGGCGTCAGCGCCAGGTCAGCGTGTGACAACAGTCACAAGTTAAAAACAAAATTGCAAGGGTCTGGGTTGGGACACGAACAGAGTGTCAGGAAACCCAAACTGAATACAATTACAGAGAGAGATAACAAATGACAAGTCCAGAGTTTAAATACCTGTCGCGGCGCACGACAGGTGTCGCACGCAGCATTGCAAGGTCTGTCCTCAAACCGGCCCAAAAACACTCTTTTGGCCGTAACTCTGCGCACACAAATCAGAACGCTACGCCGTCTAAACCTAGAGATGCATAATCTCAAGCCGGACGCTACGACTGGTCACACACACAAGTCCGGCAGCGATCAGTGGACAGGAAATACAAAACATGCAAATCAGGCTCAAGAGCCAGTCCACCGAGAAAACTCTAGCGTCTACAGAAAAACCGCAAAGCACCCCGGCAAGCACCCAGGGCGTCGTGGCAGCTCTCTCGCAACTGCTGGTGGATGGAGCCACCACTCGTTGGTGCTCCGGTGCCAGTTGCGTCTGCATCAAGGATAGTGTCGTCGCGCTCTCATGTAGCGCTGCTCTCCTTGCCGTCGCTCGTGACAGGTGGAAGCCACACACACCAACACTCCCCCTGGCTGACACAACTGTCAACATAATGATGTCTGAGCGAAGGCAAGAGACGATGGCTCAGGGAACCAATCATCGCGAGCACTGATCAAGCATACCACAGCACAGGGTCTCCTCGTGACAATGGTGCATCCCACCAAATGTCCGGGTCTCGACCATGCACGAAGTGAATCCCACACCCACGTGTCAAACATCAAGCAAGAGAGACAGAGAAACAGGTCTCCTCGTGACCCCGGAAAAGTGTCTCCGGGTGCACGGGTCTCGACCACATCATGCATGGATCATACATAACACATGTATGCAATGGGTCTCCACGTCACACCGGTAGAACTCAACAGGTGCACGGGTCTCGACCAGCATAACCTAGCATGGATCATACATAACACATGTATGCAATGGGTCTCCACGTCACACCGGTAGAACTCAACAGGTGCACGGGTCTCGACCAGCATAACCTAGCATGGATCATACATAACACATAGAGGCAATGGATCTCCACATCACACTGGTGAAACTCACCAGGTGCGCGGGTCTCGACCAGCATAACCTGGACCATAGCATTGTGCTGCACCCTAAGTAACCTCGCTGTCCTCAAAAAGATGTCAGACCAAAGTCCACACACCAACACTCCCCCTGGGCTGCAGAGGCTGACAGTACGAGCAAAGCTGATGGCTGCTCCCAACACAATCCGTGAGGAGGGAGCGTGGCTCCCCCATGGCCACATACCCCTGCACAGCAATAGCAAGGGTGACGACGATGCTGGTGGGATGTGTCCGCACAGAACCTCACCCCGGAGCGGCGTCGTCGCTGTCATCGTCATCGCTGTTGTAGTCGTCACTACTGTCGTCATCTGCTGATGTGACTGGTGCAGCGCTGAGGGCCTCCTCCAACTGTATCGCCTCCCGTATGCATGCCAGCTGCTGTGCTGCATGCTGCCACACGGACTGCGCTGCGCCGAGATGCGTGTGCAGTTCGTCGAGCTCTGCTGCGGCTGCCTGCCGGCCAGCTGCATCTACGGCGTGCAGGCGGTCAGTCGCGGAATGAATCTGATGGTGGACCTCCATCATGTGCGCGTCGGCGCGAGTCACTGCCTCCTG
>SZWC01002719.1:122383-136627 GCA_023375785.1 Penium margaritaceum
GCCGCCGGCCAGCTCGCTACCGGCCGGCTGGACGGCCGGCGGCCGGCCAAGTGACCGGCCGGCCACCGGCCGGCCAGCCACCAGCCGCCGATCGCGGCCTCAGCCCGATCGGCGGCTAAGAGGCCACGAGGGCCTCAAGGGTGAGGCCATGAGGGCCTCGAGGGTAAGGCCTCGTGGCCTCGTGCCCTCGCCCCCCCTCGCCCTCCTTGCAAACAAGCAAGAGAGGACGAGGGATAGGGGGAGCGAGGGTGAGGTGAAATTCGCTGGCGCGAAATCGCCAGCGTGCCTCGCACGCGACGATTTCGCGCCAGAACGACAAAATATGAATCAAAGTTTGTTTACGACGAACTTCGACATAAAGCAAACGGAATAACTCGTGCGAACACACGAGTTCGAGGTCAAAACCCCCGGTTTGGGTCCCAAAACCAGGAGTTTGGTTAAAAACGGAAATGGGCCTCCGGAGACTCGAAATATTTGAGTCTCCCTGCTCTGGGTCGTTGATGACGATTGCCCCTCAGTCTTGCGAAGGGGGTGAACCCGTGATGCGGACTGAGAACGCCATTCTGCAAACTCCGACGACGACTTCAGAGCAGGAGCTGGAGACTCGGCCCGTTACAGTGGTTCTCAGAGGCAGACGACCCTCCCGACCAAGGGTTCGATGGAAACGGCGGCTACGACATAGATAAAACGCCGCTGGCAGCTGCAAGCAGCAACAGAAACGCCATAAGGGACTACGGCATCAATACTTCACGGATTGAAGCGCCGTAAAGTGCATTGCAGAGCTGAAAAAAAATCCTACTTGTTGCAGCCACTTCCTTCCAGCCTCTTCACACTTCCAGGGGGCTAGGAGGATTCTTGTGGGGCAGGTTGGGGAGTTCCCACCTCTAAAACCACAAAATCCTCCTCATTTTCAAGGCTCCTTCGAACCTCCTTCATCCAAAAATTGGGACAGCGTCCCTCCCCAAGATTAGGGACTCTCACGACCTGAGAGCACCCTAAAACGAAGGAGGGTGACAACTTGGGGACTTTTGGCGGCTCCCCCAACGCCGCCGGCTCAAGGAGGACGCCGCCAAGGGGCGCAAGACGCGCAAAGAAGACTCAAGAGGAGGCCAAGGAAGACAAGAAGACAACAAGACAAGAAGAAAAGTAGTGTTTTTGTTCTATACCTTGTACTTGCTTATCTTCTTGCTCTTTGTCTTAGTTTTGTGAGCGGTACTCACAATTCTTGTTACTTCCTTGTATTTTGATTTTCTGTTTTCCTAGATCCTAGTTGCTACCAAGTGCCGTGAGTCACGGCCTAGGAGGACTAGCTTCTAAACCCACGACCTTGTGCCGACGTGGCGGCCTAGGAAAATNCTCCTTCATCCAAAAATTGGGACAGCGTCCCTCCCCAAGATTAGGGACTCTCACGACCTGAGAGCACCCTAAAAAGAAGGAGGGTGACAACTTGGGGACTTTTGGCGGCTCCCCCAACGCCGCCGGCTCAAGGAGGACGCCGCCAAGGGGCGCAAGACGCGCAAAGAAGACTCAAGAGGAGGCCAAGGAAGACAAGAAGACAACAAGACAAGAAGAAAAGTAGTGTTTTGTTCTAGACCTTGTACTTGCTTATCTTCTTGCTCTTTGTCTTAGTTTTGTGAGCGGTACTCACAATTCTTGTTACTTCCTTGTATTTTGATTTTCTGTTTTCCTAGATCCTAGTTGCTACCAAGTGCCGTGAGTCACGGCCTAGGAGGACTAGCTTCTAAACCCACGACCTTGTGCCGACGTGGCGGCCTAGGAAAATAGAAATATAAATTGAAATTGCCTCACCGATTGTGAGAGCAACGCCTTAGGAGGCGATTCCTCCTCGTTGTGGGGTGATCCTCACAACAACCTTCACGTGCTAGTTGCACGAGCGACGGGATGGCAAGTGCCGGACCATCTAAGACCAACAAGGGCAAGGTGGTGACGGCATCACCACGAGCTCTTGGCGGACTCCAAGTTTTGGGAGCCGCCGCCGCGAGCACGGTTGCCAACCCAAAGGCAACCGTACCGCCAAGGGCAACTCTACCGCCTAAGGCAACCGACGCCAACCTCCGTGACACCGAGAAGCGTGCGGAGGCCGCAAAGGTGCTCGACGAGCACGTCAACGTGCACATGGACGACCCCCATGTGACGGACGACGCGATGGAGGAGGATCTTCCGGAGGAGGACCCCGTCGAAGAGCACGACGTCGACGATGGCGAAGGCGACGAGGATCGCGACCATCGCCATCGTCGTGCGACGAACTCAAGCCGATTGCTCGAGAAGGGCAAGACGCTCGTCGCATCGCCTGAAGCTGCCGACGGCAGCGAGACTGCCAAAAGCAGCAAAGGCGTTGAAAGCAGCCACACGGGAAGTTCCCGCGAGAACGAGCCGGACGACGTTGCCGCGAAGGCAATTCGCGATGACCATCGTAGGCTCACCGAGTTTGCTGCCGAGGCCGCAGGCCAACTCAAGATCACCACCGGTGGTGGAGATACGGCACCACTCGGAGGAATGGGGGCGGACCCTCCTTCCTACGATGCAGCCGCAATAGGGCAAGGCAGCGCCCACTCGAGCGTCGTCGCCCACGACGGTCTCCTCCGAAAGGTGGGGCTCCTTGGAGGCGTGTACGCGAACCGTACCCTCTTGCAGTGGGTAAGGGTGCACGGACAACGCGAGGCCCTAGAGGCAATCGACGATGCTCTGACAACATCAGAGCTCAAGTTCGCGTTCGCCAACCCGCTGGCCCACGTCGGGCAGAGCATCACGGACCTTGACCGTGATCGCCAGCTGCAGCGCCTCGCCACCCATGAGGCAAGCCGCCGATGCAACGACCTCGACAAGGCGTTGCAGAGCGTGACCCAGGTGCAGATGCAGCAGCAAGTGCAGCGTGCCGCAGCTGCGGAGGCCACTGCCGGCGGGAGCGACGACTTGCCTACCTCGACGACTTCGGGGTCGGTCATGAACACGTCCTTCCTCCACAGTGTGGAGATCTTCCGAAAGGGTGTGAAGCTGACCGACTGGCTGAACCGCATGGAGCACGTCCTACGTGTCCACAAGGCGCCACATAGTCAGTGGGGCGACCTTGCCACGACGCGGCTTGAAGACAAACTCTTCAAGTACGTGGTCAAGGAGTGGACTGCGCAGCAGCCACACCTCGAGTGGCAGCCCATGCCGTGGGAGGCCTTCTGCGTGATTATGCGCAAGAAGTGCACCCAACGTGAGGAGGCGCAGTGCGCCTTCCACAAGATCAAGGACTTCAGGCAGCTGGGCAGCTCGCTCGAATCCTACTTGAGTGAGTTCACCGCACTCGTATAGGAAGCCGAAAGCTTCACCGAGGGCGATGGCACTCAGACGTTCAAGTACCCGGAGTGCATGCTGCTGGAGTACTTGCGTGATGGTCTCGCCAGCGAGAAGCTGAAGGACAAGACCACCACGACAGCCACTGGCCAAGCTTGGACAAGCTGGAGGGTGTTGCGCGACTACATGAGTGAAGTGTATTTGGCAAACCCGAAGCACTACTCTGATGCACGGCCAAACGCGCGTGCACAACAGGGTCGGGACATGCGCGTGGACGCTGCAGGGGCTGGTGGGTCAGCCGGACAGCAATGCGGGGCCAAGGGCAAGCAACCGACAAACCCTCCAGCCAAGAAGGCAGGTGGACACAAGGGTCTCAACAACAAGCGCAGACGCGAGAATGACGAGCTGTACGCGGCGCGTGAGCGTCGCAACGCAGCCTTCCGCGAAGGGCTCTGCCACAACTGCATGCAGCCGGGCCACTTTAGGGCTCAGTGCCCTGAGGCTGCTGGTGGACAAGAGGCCGCAGCGCTAGGTGCAGCAGCAGCACCTCGTGGGGATGGTGCAGGAGGAGGCCGCGGACAAGGCCGTGGACAGGGTCGCGGTCGCGGCAATTGGTCCGGCCGTGGTAACGGACAGGGCCGTGGGGCGGGTTTTCCTCACTCCTGAGTGATGTCAGTGGGGACCACTCAGGGGTGAAACTGGATCACGAGTGTGAATTCATGTTTTCAGACGAGGATGTTAAACAATTTGAGTTTTTGACGAGTTCAAATTTCTCTATTGTTTTCTCCCCTCTCGTTGAACCTCATTCTGCACTTGCTGACCGACATTGCCCACTAAATCTTGCATTACCAGACGAGATGCATGACCGAACCTGCTTAGTGGTGGCGACACCAACCACTTCGCAAGAGTTGTGTAACACAGTGATTGAAGCAAACGCCCTCGAAGCGATGAGTTCAATCACATTCGCAGTACCTTTAGTCGACTTTTTCGACCCAGTGAAACTTAAACACTGGAAGGTGCTGGCCGAATTCACACGTGCCCACGAGATGTGGACTCGAGTGGGTGAATCATGGGAGTTACGACGCCCGTCGTACAGATTCTGTGTTTATCACAAGCTCGCCTTACCGTCGTCGAGTCTGTTCACTCGAAAGAGTGGAGGCAGCATGACGATGCAGTTCAAAGGACACCTAGATGGTGCTCCCGTGAACGTACTTGCTGACACTGGAGGGGACGACTCTTTTGTCAGCCTTGGCTTTACCCGTCTGGTTGGCCTGAAGTACGGGCCATCGAATGGCACAGTTGTTGTCGGTGACAACCGTACGGTACCCGTGATCGGTAATTGTAAAGCAAAAATTTGTATTCAAGGGTACACACAGAGTGTCACGTTGAAGGTACTCAACCTTTTTGACCCGTTTGACGTGGTGCTAGGCGATCCTTCGCTCCGTGACAAAAAGGCTCTAATGTGTTTTGAATCAAAGCGTTTGATCCTCCGAAAAGGACAACGCCGCTTTACGTTGATTCCGAGTACGGAATCATCACCGACCCGACTCAAAGTCCATGCCAGCTTGTCTGCAATGCAGGTCAAGAGACGTATTCGACAAGGTTGTCGATACTTCTTGGCTCAGCTGTAGAAATTGGAGGACAACGTGACGGAAGACACGCCACAAGAGATCAGATCTCTATTGGCGGAGTTCTTGGATGTATTCCAAGACCCACCGGCTGGGCTTCCACCAGAAAGACACATGGGCCACACGATTCCGCTGCAACCAGAGGCGACTCCTCCGTTCAGACCCATGTATCGCCTTAGTCCAGTAGAAAGGCAAGAGGCCGAACGCCAAATCAAAGAGTACCTTGCAAAAGGATGGATCGAGCCAAGTACCTCGCCATACGGTGCGCCGATCCTTTTTATGAACAAAAAGGACGGTGGTTTACGCATGTGCGTGGATTACCGGGCGTTGAACAAGCTGACGGTGAAAAATCGATTCCCCTTACCACGGATTGAGGACCTTTTTGACCAACTCCAAGGCGCAAAAGTATTTTTGTCCTTGGATTTGTCTCAAGGGTGCCATCAAATCCGCATCACGGAAGATGATGTGCCCAAAACCGCATTTCGAAAGCACATGGGACACTATCAGTTCCGAGTGTTATGTTTCGAGCTTACAAATACCCCGGCAACTTTCCAAGGAGAAATGAACCGAACGTTCGCCAAGCAACTCGGACAGTTTGTCTTGGTTTACCTGGATGACATCCTCGTTTTCTCCAAATCAATGGAAGAGCACATGGAACATCTACGCGAAGTTCTCGCAATCCTTCGGGAACAGAAGTTCTATACGAAAGTGAGCAAGTGCAAGTTTGCACAAGATGAGCTCAAGTACCTTGGACACATCGTCGGCAAGGACGGCATCCGCGTCGACCCACGAAAAGTCCAAGTCGTTGTGGACTGGCCATACCCCAAAAATGTTGGGCAGATTCCGTCTTTCCTCGGCCTTGCAAACTACTTTCGACGGTTTATGTAAGGGTATTCAACTCTGGTAGCACCGCTAACCAGGCTCACGCGAAAAGACGTGCGTTGGGAATGGACATCTGATCGCGAGAACACTTTTCTCAAAGTCAAAGAGCTTCTCTCCACGGCGCCCGTCCTAGCTCTTCCGGATCCATTGCAACCGTGGGAGGTTCGATGTGATGCGTCGGTAGTTGGACTTGGAGCCGTCCTAATGCAGAACGGTCACCCAGTTGCGTATGAGAGCCGGAAGCTCATACCCGCGGAAACGTGGTACACGACTGGGGATCAAGAGCTCCTTGCGGTAGTACACGCTTTCAAGATGTGGCGTTGCTACCTCGAGGGTGCTGAAGGGGGTGTGACGGTCGTGACCGACCATAATCCATTGGTGTTTTTCCAAACGCAACCGAACCTGTCAAGACAACGGGCGCGTTGGAGCGAATACCTGAGTCGATTCTTGTTCACATGGGAATATCGGCCAGGACGCATCAATGTAGCCGATCCACTAAGCCGACAGCCTGTGGAAATTAAAGCAACCACCGAGGGCAGTGGGTGTTTTATGGCCATTGCAACAACATCCGTACAACCACCAGATCCCCCTACACCTCTGCGGCAACCACCACGAGAGATTATCCATTATATCGATTTTGTAAACAGGATCCGGATGGGATACTGTGTTGATTCTTGGTTTCAAGACTCTCAAAATCTGGACAAGTACGGCTTGGTGGAGGCCGCAGGAATCTTCTGGCATGGAGAACAAGTTGTGCCAAACTCGGGAGACCTTCGAGCAAAGATTATCTCCCAGTTCCACGACCCGCCGGTCGCAGGTCACGTGGGACCCCGAAAGACCGGACAGGCACTCTCGGACCACTATTGGTGGCCAGGGTGGAGTGTCGATGTCCGTTAAGTGTTACATGAAATGCGACCCATGTCTTCGGAATAAGGCTAGTAACAAGAAGCCTGCTAGACTCCTCCAGCAGCTTCCCATTCCTTGGACTCCATGGGAGTGCGTAAGCATGGACTTCATTACTGGTCTTCCGGACACGGCCCGTGGCCATGATGCAATACTAGTGGTTGTGGATCTTTTGAAGAAGATGACACACTTCATTCCTACAACCACTGACGTGAACGCAGAGGAGACCGCTCGTCTCTTCTTTGAGGGTGTCGTAAAGTACCACGGCTTGCCGTTGCGCATTATCTCCGATCGAGATCNGGACTCCTCCAGCAGCTTCCCATTCCTGGGACTCCATGGGAGTGCGTCAGCATGGACTTCATTACTGGTCTTCCGGACACGGCCCGTGGCCATGATGCAATACTAGTGGTTGTGGATCTTTTGAAGAAGATGACACACTTCATTCCTACAACCACTGACGTGAACGCAGAGGAGACCGCTCGTCTCTTCTTTGAGGGTGTCGTAAAGTACCACGGCTTGCCGTTGCGCATTATCTCCAATCGAGATCGCAAATTTGCTAGTATGTTCTGGCAAAAGATGCACGAGTACTTTGGCAGTGAGTCGCAAATGTCGACAGCATTTCACCCTCAAACTGACGGACAAATAGAGCGCATGAATTGCACTCTAAAGCAGATGCTCCGCATGTACGTGGACCCTACCATGTATGATTGGGACGAATTCCTAGCACCGGCAGAGTTTACGGTGAACAACTCGGTGAACGAGTCCACACAGTTCACACCGTTCGTGTTGAACAGTGGTTGGCATCCAGTGGTACCCTCTTCATTGGTGAAGAGTGGGAGTACAGGAGGGCAGGTTCCTTCCGCTCAAGCCTTTGCGGAGCGCATCGACTCCTTGTTAGAGGAGGCGAAGGGTCACCTTCAAGCAGCTCGGTAGCGACAAAAGGCATATGCCGACAAAGGTCGCCGGAAGGTGTCGTTTGACATCGGTGACAAAGTGCTGCTCAGCACTAAAAACCTTCGGTTGAAGTCGCCAGGGGCAAGAAAACTTCTACCGAAGTGGATTGGGCCGTTTCCCATTGTGGCACGCATCGGGCCAGTGGCATACCGATTGCTACTTCCGCCGAGTATGAAGATTCATGACGTTTTTCATGTGAGCCTGCTTGCTCCATATACGGCAGAAGAAACTGTTCAGCCACCGCCAGCAGTCCTGGCTGCCGACGGCCAATATGAGGTCCTTTGCCTACTCCAGCACCGAGAGCGTACTCTTTGGTCCCGCGTTGTCAGGGAGTACCTCATTCGTTGGGCCGGTTGTGGACCTGAATATAATTCATGGGAGCCCGAATATCGGTTGCCCACAGGGGTGGTCAACGAGTACTGGAGCAAGCTTGCAGCTCGCACAGATCGACGCGTGGCAGGAGGTACCACCTGAACGCAGGAAAAAGTGAACAATATTCCCACAGGGCAGCATTCATGGACAGCGACCATAGAAGGTTGGGGACGCCCAACATGGTTGTCCTGCGGACGCTCCAGCCGAAAGGGGGGAGGCCGCTAGCCGTGCTGACCTACAAGCTACATCTTAGGTCTAAGTACCATGCACGTGTTCATGTTTAGCTGGTGATTGAAATTATTAATTTTCTTTCACAATGTTGATGACTCACTGATTGACAATCCTACTTGTTGTTCATGAACCGGGACGGTTCATAACAAGTGCGCAGGAATGTAGCGGGAGGGCCGGTTCGGCTCTCCCTCCTCGCTGAAGCGAGGGGTGGTTGCGCACCACCCCTCGCGTCAGCGAGGGCTGACCGGCGGCCAGCACTTCGCTGGCCGCCGGCCAGCTCGCTACCGGCCGGCTGGACGGCCGGCGGCCGGCCAAGTGACCGGCCGGCCACCGGCCGGCCAGCCACCAACCGCCGATCGCGGCCTCAGCCCGATCGGCGGCTGACAGGCCACGAGGGCCTCAAGGGCGAGGCCTCGTGACCTCGTGCCCTCGCCCCCCCTCGCCCTCCTTGCAAACAAGAAAGAGAGGATGAGGGATAGGGGGAGCGAGGGTGAGGTGAAATTCGCTGGCGCGAAATTGCTAGCGTGCCTCGCACGCGACGATTTCGCGCCAGAACGACAAAATATGAATCGAAGTTCGTTTACGACGAACTTCGACATAAAACAAACGGAATAACTCGTGCAAACACACGATTTCGAGGTCAAAACCCCCGGTTTGGGTCCCAAAACCAGGGGTTTGGTTAAAAATGAAAATGGGCCTCCGGAGACTCGAAACATTCGAGTCTCCCTGCTCTGGGTCGTTGATGACGATTACCCCTCAGTCTTGCGAAGGGGGTAAACCCGTGACGCGGACTGAGAATGCCATTCTGCAAACTCCGACGACGACTTCAGAGCAGGAGCTGGAGACTTGGCCCGTTACACCTGGATATTGCACCTGAAAAGCATGAAGCACAGATATAGGCGTGCGGGCCTTTAGAAAGTCCTTGTACAACCTATTGGCCAGGGAAGAATTTGGAGGTGATGTTAGCCTCACCCTCCTCCCTCTTACTTCTCCCCTCCCTCCCACCTCTCCGTTGGCCTTGTCACTTTGTGTGCCTTCTTGTGTAGGTGTTGTAGCACCAACATCAGTCCCTTGGTTCCCTTCCTCTTCAATGAGGTCCAACAGTTGCTGAACTGACTGTTCCTGCTGCTGTTGATGTTGCTGCGGATGCTGTTGGTGGTGGTGCTGCTGTAATGAGGATGGTTGTTGTTGCTCTGGCTGCTGCTGTTGCAGCTGCTGCTGTTGGTGCTCCTGTTGCTGATGGTGTTGATGTTGTTGCTGCTGCTGTTGTTGATGTTGCTGTTGCTGTTGCTGTTGCTGATGTTGCTGCTGCTGCTGTTTCTGTTGCTGTTGCTGCCGTTGCTGTTGCTGATGCTGTTGCTGCTCGTGCTGCTGCCGCGGTTGCTGCTGTGGTTTCTCCATGGACGTAGTATCTCGCACTCGATTTGCAACGCACAGCAGTCTAAACGCAGACTCTTGTTCCTTGATACGTGCATTCAGACATCTGATCTCCTCATCCCTTTTTGCTAGTTCCGCCTCCTTCACCTTCATGTTCTCTCGAAGCTCATGAAGGATTGCCTTGAGCTGCACATTTTCTTCTTGTGAACGGAGACGGAGAACAACTTCCTGCATACAAAGACAATGGAAGGTGTGTAAACCCTAAATACATTTAGTGGAAAAATTGACATGGAAACATTGTCGTAGAAAGGACAAGCATGCACCTATACTATGTGTTCAATGAAGACAACTTTGATGAATTTGTTTTTCTCCTCATCCCCCTTCCATTCCTCATTCCCGCTCCCTCCCCTGTCCCTGTCCCCCTCTCTCTCCCCCTTCCCCTCCCCCTCCATCATGTGCAAGCATCAACATGAATCTGCGAGCATCGACTTGCATTTGCTAGTATCGACGTTCCTCATCAACCATGGGCATGCATCGACATACATATGCATTGGCCTGCATCGGCATGCATCCACATGCATCGGCGAGCATCAGCGCGTATGAACATACACTTGCAAGTATCGACATGAATCTGCCGATGCTTGACATTGACCGGCATGTATCAGCATGCATCGGCCTGCATCGGCCTGCATCGGCCTGCATTGGCATGCATCAGGGAACATCAGCGTGAATGAACATAAATCTGCCAGCATCTACAGGGATCTGCAACTGTCGACATTCCTTGTCATGCATGCATACATCTAAGAAGTCTGTGTAGTGACAGACTTCCTTCAAGTTATCTGTCTTGCAGTCCCTCCCATCCTCACCCTAGCCCTCCCCTTCACCCCCCTCCCCTTCATCCCCTTCCCTCCCTCTCATCCCCCCCCTCCCCTCCCTGTCATCCCTAGTATGCATTACAGAAGTAGCCACATACCTCGATTGTGCTTGCGGAGAGGTCCTTCACTGTTGCCGACCAGTTGTCCTCCTTGGCTTTGACTTCACGTGCCCATGTCTTGAATACTTCAAGCTCGCAGATTGGATTCAGCTTCACGTAGGGATGATCTCGCGTCTCTTCATGCGTGGAGAGCAATGCCAAGTAGCGCAACACCTCCCATCGACCCTTCTCCACAATAGCTTCAAGGAAACCTGTCGCCGAAACCTGCTTCTCTGCTGCTGGTGTTCGTGGATCAGAGTTGAGTATGGAGATGCGCTTGTACTCCTCATCAGCCCAAGGAAAGATGTATTCCTTCGCTTGAGGAATACAACTTCGCGAGCTCAACTAACGCATCAGGTATCGCTGCATCCATCCTTGGTATGTAGTGCATCTTAGGGTCATTTGAGAACCCCGCCTGAATAAGAAGTCCCTCAAGTGGCACGTTCCAGAGGTATGACATCTCCAGATGACTGCCGACCCATCTACCAAGCCTGGCGATGTCTGAAATATCGGCTCCCCGACGATCCGCATCTCGGGCCCCAGATCCACGTGATGCATGAGTCAAGCTTGATGATGGTATTCCACATATTCGAAAGAGGATCTTCACCATTGCTAAGTGCTCATTGTACGTGAGTGGTTTGTCAAAGCTCATGAATGGGTGAAAGAAGGGGCGCTCGAACCATGCCTGTCAAGAAGTGAAGTCTACTTTTGGGTCACGGACTTTGATCGGTGCGAAGTCGAGTAGCCAGTATAACCACATGAACATTTCAGAGACGGGACACTGTGACCATACTCTATGCGGGGCTGTTTCGAGCATTTCAGTCCTACCATTTTTGTTTGACTTTCCCTCCTTGTCCACATAACCAATGTAGAAACATGGTGTTGGACCACAATGCTCCTCTGCGACCTCACACAAGTGCATGGTGAACAACTTAAGATCGCGTAGAGTCTCGCCTCGACTGATTGAAGCATGTGAGAAGATGAGCATCGTACGCATTATAAGAGCATTATGAAGCTATTTTGTTACGCACTTATCCCTCTCCCACAACGTTACGGCCTTTTCATACAAGTGGTCCAACATCCCCTTGTACTGCTTGGCGTTGTACCCATCAGCGTTTGTGTTCGCTTGAATATCGGCATATCGCTTCTTCGACGTATTTCCTAACGTGGATCTTGCAATGCTCAACATTGCCTTGATGAACGACAGGTCCCTGAGAGGCACGGGTTGCCTTTGCCCAAGTGCAATTGCCTCCACATTTGTGAACAATACAAGACTCTTAGCACGCAACTCTAATTGGTGCCAAGTAAGGTTTGATGGAAACGAACCGAACCAGGCCTCCAACCGATCTGCGGTAATTTTTGGCCCGCGTGTCCAGGGCTCCATACTCTCTTTCCAGTCCCCATTTTTTATGCCTAGCAGGGTGCCGATCTCATCGGCACTGTCACCATGAAGCCCTGCCATGTCCGCAACCCACTTCTTGAAACGCTTGTAGTTAGCTGCGTACTGTTGCCTTGTCTTGAGGCTCTTCGATGCTATGTACTTTGCTGCTTGCTCTAATCGCTGATGAGGGCTCAGTTGGAGGGTCCTCTGACTAACAAGGTGTGAGTTGGGTTCCTCCAGAACCTGCTCAAGTTTTTGCTCTACCTCAGGCGTGTCACGGTTTCGTCCTTGTCCCCTCTCTTCCTGTTGCCTCTGCTGCCCCTGTTGTTCTCTCTGCTGCTGCTGCTGCTGCTGCTGCTGCTGTTGCAGGCCTGCCCTCCCCTCATCTCCACCATCTTGATGGTCCTCACCCTCTCCTAGGCCTTCTTGCTGTCCCTCCCCTTCATTTTCAGCTTCCATCCTAACCCTCTGCCTCCGATCATGTTGTTCATCGTCGTTGCGGGCGTGTCGACCAGATCCTACAACCATTGCATTCTCCTTCACTGACTCCTGCTGTTGGCGAAGATGCTCTTGGTATTTTGCCCATAGACCCTGGATGATTGGGTGCCAAGGACCCTGTTGCTTCTGTTGCTGTGGCTGTTGCATGTGCTGTTGCGGTTGTTGTTCTCGCTATACCTGCTGCTGCTGCTGCTGCTGCTGCTGCTGCTGCTGCTGTTGCTGTTGTTGCTCATGGTGCTGCTGTAGTAGCTGCTGTTGCTGATGCTGTTGTTGTTGGAGCTGTGGCTGGTGTTGCTGAGGATGTTGCTGCTGTTGCTGCTGTTGCTGTAGCTGCTGTTGGTGTAGCTGCTGTTGCTGCAGCTGCTGACACAACAAGTAGTTTTGAACCTCTGGGTCCTTCTGGAGGCTTTCAAGTGTGCCACGTAAATGCTGCTCAAACAGTTGTTGCTGTGCAAAGCGGATGCACAAAGTATGGAGCTGCTGCTCTAGTTGCTGCAGTTGTGGATGTTGCGTTGGGAGGGTGGACTGGAGATGTGAAAAAAGGTTTCTATATTGGTGTTGTTCGTGCATTAGTACCTGAACGTGAAGTTGCTGCTGGTGGTATTGTTGTTGCGCAAGCTGAAATCTCACAACGTGTTCATAGTGTGACGTCCGCTCACCCTGGTGCTCCGGACACGGTGGTACAATTGCTCATTTAATGCGTTCAGCTGATGTTGCATCTGAATCTCAACTTGCCTTATGGGAAGCCCCTCCTCCCTCGTAGCAGGTTACATTGTGGACGAGCGGTGGAGGAGAGCGTGCGGCTTGTCGTTTGAACTCGGAAGCGGATCCTTGACCTTGCTTTGGTAACCTGTGTATGGCATCATCCGGTGACATGGACAAAAGAATGGCATGGCAAAACAAGGAAAGTACCACTTTTACGCAAGTGTGTTGCGGATAGTATTTGGATATGCAATCTGTCAACTCTACGTGAATGCCAGAGCATGGTAATGAAAGAGCATGATGTATAATGTTTCCACATGCATCGACATGCATGACAATGCATCGGTATGTGTCGGCATGCATCCGCATACATCGACTTCCATCGGCTAGATTTCGGTGCATTGGCACGGACAGGGATGCATCCGCATTTTTGGCTTAGATTTACATGC
Organism: Penium margaritaceum; assembly: GCA_023375785.1. Classification (NCBI taxonomy): domain Eukaryota; kingdom Viridiplantae; phylum Streptophyta; class Zygnematophyceae; order Desmidiales; family Peniaceae; genus Penium; species Penium margaritaceum. The sequence continues at coordinate 136,037 of SZWC01002719.1, forward strand.
ATCCACATGCGCAAGGATCCATCGGCATGCATCCGCTTACATTTGCATGCATGGACAACGACTGGGATAGATCGGCATGCATCGGCTCACATTTGCATGCACTGACACGCACAACGATGCATCTGCATGCATCGGCTCGATTTGCATGCATCGGCACAAGCAGGGATGCATGAGCTTGCATCGGCTTACATTTGCATGCATCAACCGGACAGGGATGCATCGGCATGCATCGGCTCAGATTTGCATGCATCGACACGTGGAGGGATGCATCGACATGCATCGGCATGTATCGGCATGCATCGTGTCAGATTTGCATGCATCGGCACAAGCAGGGATGCATGAGCTTGCATCGGCTTACATTTGCATGCATCAACCGGACAGGGATGCATCGGCATGCATCGGCTCAGATTTGCATGCATCGACACGTGGAGGGATGCATCGACATGCATCGGCATGTATCGGCATGCATCGTGTCAGATTTGCATGCACCGACACGCACAGGGACGCATCGGCATGCATCGGCTCAGATTTGCATGCATCGACATGGACAGGGAAGCATCGGCATGCATCGGCTCGATTTTGCATGCATCG
>SZWC01002719.1:149254-175728 GCA_023375785.1 Penium margaritaceum
AGTGCCATCGCCCTCGGTGAAGCTTTCGGCTTCCTCCACGAGTGCGGTGAACTCGCTCAAGTAGGATTCGAGCGAGCTACCCAGCTGCCTGAAGTCCTTGATCTTGTAGAAGGCGCGCTGCGCCTCCTCACGTTGGGTGCACTTCTTGCGCATGATCGCGCATAAGGCCTCCCACGGCATGGGCTGCCACTCGAGGTGCGGCTGCTGCGCAGTCCACTCCTTGACCACGTACTTGAAGAGTTTGTCTTCAAGCCGCGTCGTGGCAAGGTCGCCCCACTGACTGAGTGGAGCCTTGTGGACACGTAGGACGTGCTCCATGCGGTTCAGCCAGTCGGTCAGCTTCACACCCTTTCGAAAGATCTCCACACTGTGGAGGAAGGACGTGTTCATGACCGACCCCGAAGTCGTTGAGGTAGGCAAGTCGTCGCTGCCGCTGGCAGTGGCCTCCGCAGCTGCGGCACGCTGCACTTGCTGCTACATCTGCACCTGGGTCACGTTCTACAACGCCTTGTCAAGGTCGTTGCATTGGCGGCTTGCCTCATGGGCGGCGAGGCGCTGCAGCTGGCGATCACGGTCAAGGTCCGTGATACTCTGCCCGACGTGGGCCAGCAGGTTGGCGAACGCGAACTTGAGCTCTGATGTTGTTAGAGCATCGACGATAGCCTCCAAGGCCTCGCGTTGTCCGTGCACCCTTACCCACTGCAAGAGGGTACGGTTCGCGTACACGCCTCCAAGGAATCCCACCTTTCGGAGGAGACTGTCGTCGGTGATGACGCTTGAGTGGGCGCTGCCTTGCCCCATTGCGGCCGCATCGTAAGAAGGAGGGTCCGCCCCCATTCCTCCGAGTGGTGCCGTATCTCCACCACCGGTGGTGATCTTGAGTCGGCCTGCGGCCTCGACAGCAAACTCCGCGAGCCTACGACGGTCATCGCGAATTGCCTTCGCGGCGACGTCGTCCGGCTCGTTCTTGCGGGAACTTCCCGTGTGGCTGCTTTCAATGCCCTTGCTGCTTTTGGCAGTCTCGCTGCCGTCGGCAGCTTCAGGCGATGCGGCGAGCGTCTTGCCCTTCTCGAGCAATTGGCTCGAGTTCGTCGCACGACGATGGCGATGGTCGCGATCCTCGTCGCCTTCGCCATCGTCGACGTCGTGCTCTTCGTCGGGGTATCCCCCCGGGAGATCCTCCTCCATGGCATCGTCCGTCGCGTGGGGGTCGCCCACGTGCGCGTTAACGTGCTCGTCAAGTACCCTTGCCTCCGCACGCTGCTCGGTATTGCCGAGGTTGGCATCGGTTGCCTTCGGCCGTAGGGTTACCCTTGGCAATACGGTTGCCTTTGGGTTGGCAACCGTGCTCGCTGCGGCGGCTCCCAAAACTTGGAGTCCGCCGAGAGCTCGTGGTAAGGCCGTCACCACCTTACCCTTGTTGGTCCTGGATGGTCCGGCACTTGCCATCTTGTCTCTCGTGCAACTAGCACGTGAAGACCACTATGAGGATCACCCCACAACTTTGAGGAGGAATCGCCTCACGATCGGTGAGGCAATTGTAAACTTAATCTCTACTTTCCTAGGCCGCCACGTTGGCACAAGGTCGTGGATTTTGGGACTAGACTTCCTAAGCCGTGACTCACGGCGATTGGCAAGCACTAGTACCTAGGAAAACAGAAAATTACAATACAAGGAATTGACAAAAAAGTGTGAGTACCGCTCACAAAGCTAGGACAAACAATAGGAGAGGAATTACACAATTCCTAGCAATTCCTCCAGACCTTCTTTTAGCTTCTTGTCTTCTTCCTGTCTTCTTGTCTTCCTTGGCCTCCTCTTGAGTCTTCTTTGCGCATCTTGCGCCCTTTGGCGGCGTCCTCCTTGAGCCGGCGGCGTTGGGGGAGCCGCCAAAAGTCCCCAAGTTGTCACCCTCCTTCTTTTTAGGGTGCTCACAGGTCGTGAGAGCCCCTAAGCTTGGGGAGGGACGCTGTCCTAATTTTTGGATGAAGGAAGTTTGAAGGAGCCTTGAAAATGAGGAGGATTTTGTGGTTTTGGAGGTGGGAACTCCCCAACCCGCCCCACAAAAATCCTCCTAGCCCCTTGGAAGTGTGAAGAGGCTGGAAGGAAGTGGCTCCAACAAATAGGATTTTTTTCCAGCTCTGCAACGCACTTTACGGCGCTTCAATCCGTGAAGTATTGATGCCGTAGTCCCTTCTGGCGTTTCTGCTGCTACTTGTAGCTGCCGACGGCGTTTTATCTATGTCGTAGCCGCCGTTTCCATCGAACCCTTGGTCGCGAGGGTCGTCTTACTCTGATACCACTGTAACGGGCTGAGTCTGCAGCTCCTGCTCTGAAGTCGTCGTCGGATTTCGCAGAATGGCGTTCTCAGTCCGCGTCAGGGGTTTACCCCCTTTGGAAGACTGAGGGGCAATCGTCATCAACGACCCAGAGCAGGGAGACTCGAATACTTGGAGTCTCCGGAGGTCCATTTCCGTTTTTAACCAAACCCCTGGTTTTGGGACCCAAACCGGGGGTTTTGACCTCGAACTCGTGTGTTTGCACGAGTTATTTCGTTCGTTTTATGTCGAAGTTCATCGTAAACAAACTTCGATTCATATTTTGTCGTTCTGGTGCGAAATCGTCGCGTGCGAGGCACGCTGGCGATTTCGCGCCAGCGAATTTCACCTCACCCTTGCTCCCCCTATCCCTCGTCCTCTCTTGCTCGTTTGCAAGGAGGGCAAGGGGGGGCGAGGGCACGAGGCCACGAGGCCTCGCCCTCGAGGCCCTCGTGGCCTCTCAGCCGCCGATCGGGCTGAGGCCGCGATCGGCGGCTGGTGGCTGGCCGGCCGGTGGCCGGCCGGTCACTTGGCCGGCCGCCAGCCGTCCAGCCAGCCGGCAGAGGGCTGGCCGGCGGCCAGCACTTCGCTGGCCGCCGGCCAGCCCTCGCTGACGCGAGGGGTGGTGCGCAACCACCCCTCTTTTCAGCGAGGAGGGAGGGCCGAACCGGCCCTCTCGCCGCATGAAACCAATGAAACTTAAAAAATCATACTTCGGATACCCACAGTCGTTGAACTAATTCACCCTAAACCGGTGTAGCATGCATGTTTTCGCAATAGTGGGTGCGCCATGCATGATCTCCGGCGGTTCGAAAAAAAGTGGGTATTGCACGTTTTTTTTTTGAGTGGGTACCGTGTCTTACATGTGCAAGAACTGGCCAGCAGAAAATTCGGAGGCCCAAACAGTGGGTATAGCGGAATTAGACCGATTTCACTATGGGCAAAATAGCCAAGATAAGCATGCGGCTGAACGTTTGTAGCTGCCACGAATGCATGTGGACAACTGAAACAGTTGTAACCAAAATGCTAACCAGAATGAAATAACCAGCACCTTTCCATGCCAAAGACAATCGAAGAAGATCATGTGACACCCCCCTCGTCATGAGAATTGCGATCAAGGGATGACCAAGAAAAGGGTCACCACACAATCCTAATGGAGCAAAAATGCCTCATGTGTTACGTTGTGCGAAACATGGGTAATTCACAGGGATAAGGTGCGGACTAGAAGACCATTCGAGGAATTGAAATAGTTCGATAATTTGTATATAGCATTAAGTGTTCTTCGATGACAAGTATCGGTCGCGCGCACATATACAATAGGGGCCGATTCCCTTTTACCCACCATTTGAAAAAAATTTACGCAGGTTACCCACGGTTGAGAACTTCATTTACTTATCAGCCAGTCGTGGGAGAAGATGACTAGTATGCCCATTTTTTGGCAGGTCCCTTCCTTTCTCCCCACACTTTTTAATCGGTGACCACAATGTCCAAAGTTAAAAAAAGAACCACGCTTTACCCACTATTTACGAGCTGACTCCGATACCCACTTTGGACATCCGCTCGTCACTAAACGTGACGAGCGGATGTCCAAGGCTCGTGCACCTAGACATCGCGAATTGTGCAGAACAGGTCCCTGTCACGTGTGACATTGGCTATTCAGGACCTATAATCTTACGTTATGAAAAGTTATTTCCTTCCTTCTTTTGCAAATCGTTCCACCATGCCCATAGAAAACCACCATGGGCTGTTCGATGGCAGTCGATCAGCTTAAAATACTCCTCAGTTTTGAGGGACTATTCTCTTCAAGAAGTTATAGTCGACACGATGTCCATTGGTCACATGGATCGAACGGTTGAAAGGTTTTCACATCCTACGATGGAAAGTTCTATCTCCTAATATCTGTAGAGCTCTCGAGAAAAAAATGATGGGTGCGAGCTCGTCGCTCTCGCTTTTCTTCTTACCATGTCTAGTGCAATACAAAACACGAAAGTGCGGAAAAACCTTGCATCGGAATCGCTCAAATAGAACCCTTTACGCTCTATAAGCTTCCATTTGGCTTACGTGTGTCGCATTATGCATTGCACGCCGATGAACGAAAACAAGGTCGACAAAGTTGTCTTTGTAATGCTTTGACTGAGGTCAATGGAGAAAGCGAATTCAAAAAAAGAAGTCGATTGAACAAGCGAAAAAACTCTTGAGCTGTTCGATCTTACGATCCGACGAACCGCGACTTACCATGTCTACAAAGGGACAAATGTTTGAATAGTCGATATGAGCAATACTCGTGCCAGAGTCGTATTCAAGAATGTTTTTATGGAGAAATACTTCGTTCTAGTATTGACGAAATGTTTAGTTATAGTATTGCGTATCCTAAGGTTGGCGAACTACCGTCCGATAGGACAACGTCATGTTTAACGATGTGATATGAAACTATCAAACACCACCTTAGACAACGCTAGTTGTCGTCACCTCAAAGAAAATGGGACCGACATTGTCGGCCTCGCTTCCGTCGTTCCGACGTGCGATGTCGCGTGCGATTGGCGACGTGCAGTATTTGTTTTCCGCGTAGTGTGCAAAATAGTGAGTGGACCACCACTCGACCATACTTGAGCACGGCTGCCCGTGTCGGCAGGCAAACCCCACCAGCTGCATGCAAGAACGGGCTTAACAAAGCAAAACTGCCAGGTTCCGAAGCAGACATCAAACAGAAGCTTCGAAATAAGCACCCCAGCCAAAACTAGCTTGAAAAGGCAACCATATGCTTCTATATTTTACAAAAAAATGAAGATATCAAACTTTACACATTGAATTCGCTGTCGCATCCCATTTAAAGAATAAGAACACAAAATCCGGGATGAATCCACGGAATCTTAAAATACAATTACTGTAATATCCACCGATCCCATAACATGCATAGAATACCGGTATTCTAGTCGTGATTTTTCAGAAGTGGACATTGCAGTCACGGTTAATCGATATTCACGTTTTGTGGGCAATGCGGTCACCAGTTAAAAAGAGTGGGTATTCTGTTCGTTTTTTGTACAAAGTGGGTATTCGGGAATTACAACGCTCAAAAGGTGGGTATAAGGAAATTAATCCGTATACAATAACAAAAATGTATTATGAAGCATATGTTGGGTCTTTGGCACTCGAGTTGAGCAACGCTTGCAACACCGCATCGTGAGTTGTCGCTTCGTGAAACTCCCCCAAGAAAAGGCGCGGGTTTGTAAAAGTCTAACGTCGTCGAGAGATCAACCAAACAATATCGAAACATCGATACCTTTCACGACACTTATGTCCACCATCTTTGCAAAGTGGTCCAATGTGTCAAAACATTTCGAAATGCAACACCGGAGGTCGGGGCGCGTTATTAAGATGCCCACGGCCAAAAAATCTTGAGGTCGACACGCCGTGGGCCTCAAATGTAAGACATGAATGTCCACTCGCAGAGTTTAGGGACTCGTGTATATCTGTGACATAACATAATGCATATTCTTTGACAAATGACAGGTCCATGGCATAAGTACCTGCCGCGACGCACGGTGGGTGTCGCACGCGGGAGTGCAAGATCTGTCCTAAAACCGGCCCAAAACCACTGGTTTGGCCGTAACTCTGCGCCCACATGTCAGAACGCTACGCCGTCTGAACCAAGACGTGCAGAAACACAAGCCGGACGCTATGACTGGTCACATGCATGCATCCGGCATTGAACGGTGGATACACAATGCAAAAACATGCAAATCGGGCCCATGGCCAGTCCACCGATAAAGTCCTGCGTACTGCAGAAAAACAGCAGGAGGTCCAGGGTGGCGTCCAGAGCTCTGGAAGGGCCGTCGGTCAGCTCCAAGCTGGTAGTCCACCACCGGATGACGCACCGGTACCGCCTGGGTCCACATCAGGGATCTGCACGAGTATGGATACGGCCAAGTGGTCATAGGAAACTGTACAGGTTGACGGGAACGTCACAAATCACAACACTCCCCCATGACCCGATGGTCCGCATGTCCATACACGTACAACACTGAAACAAGTACAAAAACACGTGCAACGACGGAACGAATGGCAAACACAACATCCCTCCTCCTCCTCTTCTGGTGTCCTGAGCCCACGCTCGCAAGCCATTGAGGACCTGCGGAGCCAGCAGGTTGAGATTCGCGCCTGCAGCGGGAGCAGAATGATGCCATCCATACGCTGACTGAGCTTCTGCATAGCCAGTCCACAGTCCCACGGCAGGTTTCCGGGGGAGCCGCCAGCGTCGCGGTCTCTACACAGCTGTCAGCTCAGGCACCCGTTACAGGAGCTCGACCTGATCCACTCACCCGTACGCTGACTGAGCTTCTGCGTGGCCAATCCACAGTCCCACGGCAGGTTTCCGAGGGAGCTGCCAGCGTCGCGTTCTCTACACAGCAGTCGGCTTGACCTGACCCACCACCTTCTGATCTCCTGGATGATGATCCATTCATGCCAGGCATGACAGACGACTCCCCGGATCATGAGATTCGAGTTCTTCAAGAGCGCCTCCGTCAGCTGCAGACGGGGACCAGATCTCCTTGGATTCCTACGGTGCGAACGTCACCCATCTATCCCGGTGACTATCCCCTTCAAGGAGTCTTCCCCGTCTCTCGTCCTCCTCAACCTGCGGACGCCCTCCCCACGGAGCGGCAACCCGACTTTGAGACACCACCTCCACGGTACATCACTGAGGACGGCTTCGACTACTGGGAGATCCTCTTTCAGGTTTGGGCTACTTCAAAGGGTGTGTGGCCCTACTACCACAGCCCGTATCAGCCTACAGACCCAGCACAGGTGCTGATAGCAGCCGGGGTGATGTGCGGCCTCCTCTATGCCATGCCACGTGAGACCGTGGTCGACTTCCGTCCCTTCCTTGGCGAGCCCGACCTAGGCACCGGCGCTGATCCACGCAGAGGTTGGGATCTGGCCCTATCCCTGCTGGCCGCAGAGACGCACGCCACCCGTGCAGGACACATTCGTGCCTTCTACTCTCTCTGTCAGGGGCCTGAAGATCCTGCAGCCGATTACTGGCGACACACCATGCGCATCTACATGCGTCTTGGGACCTCCGGAGGCACACAGCAGTGGGCGCTCCATATGATGATGCTCGGAGTTTGCCTTGAGTATACTTACATCTTCACACGGTACACCGACGCCATCCTTGAGCCCTTCTCAGCCACTCAGCAGCTCTGATGAGTGGCTGAGAAGGGCTTCTCCCTTGGGTGCATCAACTCTTCCTCCAGGTGACTTCAGCCCGCGAGGCAGCCGTGGCCCATCAAGATACTTCCCTTGCTACAGCAGTCGTCGCATCATCATCATCATCCCTTCTACAGTCTCCTTCTCCATTGTCCATCATGTCCTAGTCTTCCTCCTCCTCTTTGGCCCCGCCCACACCCACTCAGACACAGGGTGTTGCAGCAGCAGCTCAGGGGAAGAAGAAGAAGGGGAAGCGGGGACCAGGTCAGCAGCAGTCACAGCAGCAGTCACAGCAGCGGTCGTCCTCCAGTGGTAGCAGTGGACGTTCCATTCACTACTACAACTATGGAGGCGCCCATTGCTACACCGAGTGCCAGCAGCCGCTCGACTGGGCGTGGATTACTCGTGGGCTTCAGGCTGCACACGCCCTCCATTTCTCGTCCAGTACGTCAGCCTCGCCTTCCTCCGGAGGCGTGGCGGCCACGATTGCAGCTATTCCTGCTTCTCCACCGGCGAGTAGCAGTGATCCGGACCCACGCGACCGCACCATTGCCGAGCTTTGCCACCTTATGGCGCTCCGCTTTCAGGGACGAGTGTGTTGTCACAGTTGAGTGATTCACAGACTGTCGGTCCGTCTGTCCATGTGACTCGGGATGACTCGTGTAGGGGGGCACAGTCGGCATGTGATGATGATGGGCCCGACTGTACAGATTGGATTCATGAGTCCCACCTTTGTGCCCTTCGTCGTTTCTCCCCACCTGATGGTCAGCGTCCGTCTGAGGCCGAGTGTTCCATTGCATGTTGTACAGTGACGTCTTCCAGTCGTGATGCCGGTGGCACTTGGATCATCGATTCAGGTGCCACTCATCACATGACGTGTCGTCGTAGTGACTTCATTGTTCTCGGCCCTGTTGCGTCTGTTCGTTCTGTCCGCACCAGCTCTGGTCAGTCCTTCCCAGTCCAGGGTGTTGGGGTCGTGCGCTTCGATGGTCCGTCTGGCCCCGTGTATCTCTCCGAGGTGCTGTTTGTGCCTGACCTTGAGCTCAGTTTGCCTTCTGTACGTGCTTGCACACTAATGGGACTCTCTGTGGAGCACACTGCCGAGTCCACGACTGTGACTGCCATTGACACTCGCAGCATTGTTCTACGTGTCTCTATTGTGGATGACTTGTACCATGTTTCCCGGACTTTTGCTCCTTGCTCCCTTTCCCTTTCAGCTCGTGTTTTGTCACTGGTGTTCTGTCTCCTGAGCACCAGCGATTGCTTCATCGCCGTCTGTGTCATGTGGGCTCCGACACTGTGTCGAAGCTCATTCAAACACAGCCCGCTCTCGGTCTTGATGTGGCTTCTTTCGAGAAGCCGCCCAAGACCGACTGTTTCTTCTGCGCCCAGTGTAAGATGCATCGCTGCACCTACCCTGACTCACGTTCTCGCGCACTTCGCCCTCTCGAGTTAGTCCATTCGGACCTTCTTGGTCCACTTCCTGTCGAGTCTATGTCCGATAGGGGTCGATACGTCCTGACTCTGACTGATGACTTCACCCGGATGCGGTTGGTCTACAGCCTGCGCCAGAAGAGTGACGCCGCTCTTGCGGTTCGCCTCTGGCTAGTGATGGCTGAGCGTCAGTCCCGCCACACGCTGCACACCTTCCGATCGGATCGTGGCGGCGAGTTTCTAGGCGAGATGGATAGCTTCTTCGCTAAGCACGGGATTTTTCACCAGGTCTCCGCTCCTGCTACTCCTCAGCAGATTGGTATTTCTGAGCATTGGAACCGCACCATGGAGGATGCGGTTTGCGCTATGCAGTCTGAGTGCGGTCTCCCAGAGTCCTTCGCTTTTGAGGGCTTTGCCTACATGACTTGGGTCTGGAATCGCCTCCCGCACGGTCCTCTTCGGGACCACGTCACACCGTATGAGCTCTGGTTCGGCCATCGTGCTGACCTTTGTCTCGCTCACGTCTGGGGGTCCTTGGCTTCCGTGTGGTACACCGAGGACCAGCAAGGGTCCAAGGTCTCACCGCGGGGTCACTTGTGTGCCTTCGTCGGCATCTCCCCACGATCGAAGGCCTGGCGATTTTGGGACCCTACCCGCCGTCGCATTGTTGAGTCATGCTACGCGCTCTTCTTTGAGTCCCTCACATACCGTGATCTGACGTCGATTACATCACTGTCTGTCACACACATCCCTACGTGTGAGGTTTCTCGCTGGATGGGGCAGTCTTTGCCTGCGAGCACTCCTCATCAGGCTGATGTGTCCATTCGAGCTCCCTCCACTTCACGGTCTCCGGCTCTTGATGACCCAGAGATCATCGCTGTCGGCCCAGAGACCTCTACAGCACCACCGGCTTCTACCCCGGTTCCCTCGCCTCCCTCTGATACCCATGATCCTACACCTGTACGTACTCCTGTGTCCGCCGGCACTCCTGCTTCTGTGTGCGGTCCTGCCTCACCTGTCCCTACTGTCACATCGAGTCCCGTGTCTCCCACACACACCTCTCCTCGCACGACATCACCAGCTCCCTTGCCTCAGCTCTCCCCGGCTATGATTGTGCCCGTTCCTGAGCCTGAGGTGCCCCCCTCGAGCCCAAGTTACTCCCGTGACCCTGGCGGTTGTCTTCGACCATTGGACTCCGGAGCTCAGCGAGCTTCTGGCCCTGGACCCAGGCGCTCCACTCGCAGCGTCGCGAGTGGTGACCCCGGCACAAAGGCCCTACGCCTGAGTGTCTGCACTGAGCACACAGAGGTACACCCAGCGTGTCCCATAGGGCACGACCTCGTCACTCGTGAGTTCCACATCACTTGTGATGCAGCAGCCGATCTTGTGGTCGTCAGACCTAGCACTGAGGCGTGTGCTCTTGCCATGCAGAGCTCTCCCTCCTTGGTGCCTGACCTGGGCACACTGAAGGAAGCTCTCTCATCACAGGATGCTAAAGCTTAGCGTGCTGCATGCGAGGATGAGCTTCGTGCCATCCAAGAGCACGGAGTTTACGAGCTAGTTGATCTTCCACCTAGGAGGAAGGCTATTTAGGTCAAGTGGGTCTTTCGCAAGAAAGTGAGGCCAGATGGCTCACTGGAATGCCACAAGGCTCGCTTGGTCGTCAAGGGGTACTCTCAGATTGAGGGCATCAATTACACTGACACCTTTGCCCCTGTCGGCCGTGACCTCAGCTTGAGGTTTGTTTGGTGTAGTGGCTCAGCATGACTGGGAACTACACCAGATGGATGTGAACAATGCGTTCCTCCATGGCTCTCTGGATGAGGAGATCTACGTGGCTCAGCCACCCGGCTTTAAGGACGGCGACAAGGTCAGGCGCTTGCACAAGTCCTTGTACAATCTCAAGCAGTCCCCTCGGTGTTGGAACCAGGAGATCACTGGCACCCTGACTCGTGCGGGATATGTACAGAACGAGGCAGATCCCTCTCTCTTCATCCGCCGGACGCCTGAGCGGTTCACCGCCATCCTGGTCTATGTTGACAACCTTCTGATAGCGTCTCCTTCACTAGAGGCCGTGAAGGAGGCCAAGGCCGTCCTCCAGAGTGCCTAGAGGATGAAGGACCTTGGTCCTGCAGCGGTATTTCTTGGCATGGAGATCGTACGAGACCGCAGACGTCATACTCTACTACTGCACCAGGCCCAATACGCACGCGTTGTGGGGGAGCGCTTCAGTGATCTCCTCGGCGCAGTGCCCACGGCTTCCACACCTCTCACACCCAACGGGCAGGATTCCCTGAAGGTGGACGATCCCGCACAGCTGGGGGAGACAGTTGATGTGACCTTGTACCTCCGTCTCATCGGATCTCTGATGTACCTGGCCACTACCACACGTCCGGTCATCGCATGTGCCGTCAACCTCCTTGCCCAGTTTTTTCAGGCTCCACGTGCTCAAGCCCTTCATGCGGTTGTGCGAGTGATGTGTTACGTGGTCTCCACACCGTACCTCAGACTCTGCTTTCGCCGGTAGTGTTCAGTAGTCCTTGATGGCAACACTGACAGCAACTGGGCCGGGAGCCTAGACGGACGCAATCGCACCGGTTAGGTGTTCCTGCTTGGTGGTACCGCTTTGTCTTGGCGCAGCGGAAAGCAGGGCTGCATTGTACGTAGCTTATCAGAGGTAGAGTATGTCACTCTGGGTGTAGGGGCTGCTGAGGCGGTATGGCTGCAGTGTCTGTTTCTTGAGCTGGGTCAGTCAATACCCACCATTATGCTTCGTTGCGATAACCAGAGTGCTCTTGCTATTGCGGAGAACTCTGGTGTCTTCCATGCTCGCACAAAGAACATTGCAGTAGAGCATTACTTTGTGCGTGACTTGGTCGAGTCACATGTGATCTCCGTCATTTGGGTTGGCACTGACATGCAGCGTGCTGACATCTTCACGAAGGCACTAGCACGCGGAAAGTTCCTGGTGGCCATTCGTTCTGTCGGGCTTCGCCCCTTTCCTGAGAGTGGTTGAGTGTGGGATGTTGTGGTTGCCATTCGTTCCGTCATTGCACGCATTGTTGTACTCGTTTCAGTGCTGTACGTGTATGGACATGCATACCATCGGGTCATGGGGGAGTGTTGTGATTTGTGACGTTCCTGTCGACCTATACAGTTTACTGTGACCACTCGGCCGTGTCCATACTTGTGCAGATCCCGGATGCGGACCCAGGCGGTACCGGTGCATCATCCGGTGGCGGACTACCATCTTGGAGCTGACCGACGGCCGTTCCAGAGCTCTGGACGCCACCCGGGACCTCCTGCAGTTTTTCTACAGCACGTAGGACTTTATCGGAAGACTGGCCATGGGCCCGATTTGCATGTTTTTGCATTGTGTGTCCACCGTTTGATGCCAGATGCATGCATGTGACCATTCATAGCGTCTGGCTTGTGTTTGTGCACATCTAGGTTCAGACGGCGTAGCGTTCTGACATGTGGGCGCAGGGTTACGGCCAAACCAATGGTTTTGGGCCGGTTTTAGGACAGATCTTGCACTGCCGCGTGCAACACCCGCCGTGCGCCGCGGCAGGTACTTATGCCATGGACTTGTCATTTGTCATTTCTTTCTGCAAATTCTATTGAAGCGTTCTGACACTTTGCCTTTGTGTCGCCTAGCCAAACCCTTGCTGTTGTGTGCACGACTTGTGACTGTCGTCACCATCTGACCAGGCAGTGACGCCTAGTCAGCGGCAGTGTCACTAGGACGCTTCCACACATTTTCTCACTTTTCACCAATAACTAGCCCCCTGTGTTGCATGCAAACCTCATTCAAACCCTACCTCAAACTACATTCGTGTTTTAGGGTTACATTTTTATGCGGGCTTCTCTTAAGGTTCACGTTAGCGGGGCCCAACAAGTGTTACGCCGAGCGGGTCGTGGAGAGCTCACAAGGATGACTTGCGGAGCAGAAGATGATTTGAGTTGGGACTTTTTTATACTTTGAATTTACTTGTAAGTGTACTTTAATGACAAGTGTCAAACATGCCAAGCATAGATGTACAATAGGGAGAAAAAAAATGAGGCATATTTTGGGTATTGGAAAATTGTCCAACGACGTGTGCGAAGCTGCATCATGAATGGTCGCTGCAAAGAAACTCTGCCGAGAAGTCGCAGGGTTTCAAGAATATCGATGCCTGTCTTTATAAAAGTCTAGCGGTGTCAAGAAGTCAACCAAAAAGTATCAAAGTATTAGTATAGTTCATGAAACAGTTCAGGAAGGTTTTAGAAAGTTGTCGTTGCCATTGTCGTTGCCTTCTGTGGATGTCAGGGCAGGTGGCCAAAATGCCCTTGGCCGAATGCTGTAAAAGTCTTGAGGTCCACGCGAGGTGGGCCATGAATGTCATGACATAAATGCCTACTCACGGAGCTTAGGGAATCATGTACATCTGGAAATGTGACACTTCCTATACCTTTGAGCTGCGACGGCTCGCCGCATTAGCCGACGTAGGAGGATGACGCCTGTAGTAACCGTCGACCAAATGATCGACGTCGCGGATGTTACAATGGGGTTCCTAGCTGTTCAGTGCCACATCGTAGCCATGCAACTTGACAACAAATTTGGTCATTTTTCGATGACATCAATGTTCAAGGGTTTCCGCATCTCTGTCCACTTGAATGGGGGGCGGAGGAGCGATGCCTCTGCCGAGGAATATTCCCCCTGGGTTACCGGTAGTGCTTTAGCTTGCTGGCGTGGAAGACGAGATGAATCGCCATGATGTCCGGCAGGCAAAATCGAGCGACGACCAGGGTTTGAATTTGCTCGATCTCAAACGCTCCCAAATCTCGGGGTTTGAGTTTGGCGAAGTCTTGTCCGTGTAGTTTGATGTTCACCGACCTGAGGTAGTACACAATTGGCAGCGTTAAAGATATCATTATTGCAATTATGGTCGCCTGCTCTCTTCATCATCACAAGGATCTTCGCGAGGGTCTCCCTTGTTTCCTCCAAGACGCTAGAGAAGTCGCAATGATGGATGTCAACCACAAGAATATTGAATTAGCTTTGCAATCCTACCGGTGCGGTAGAAAGTTTGGCGTGGACCACGTCAAACGGGATTTTATCCGTTGTGTTGCAAGTCGTTGAGTTATACTCGAGTTCAACGGTTGGTAGTTTTGCTGCCCAATCTGTCCTGTGGGACTCGCATAAAGTGCGCAGAAGCTGGTTGAGTGTCTGATTCTTCCTCTCAGTTTGCTCATCAGTTTGAAAATGGGAACTTTGTTGATGGTTGGATCCTACTGTCGTAACGCGTACTTGGTTCGTGTCAAAAATGGCTAGTGAAGCGGCCATCTCCGTCGCTGATACGTGGCACTCAGTGCAGCTGCATGATGTGATTTAGATACAGCCACACTTTTTCCTCGGCGGTGATGATGGTTATTGTTTGAATGAAGTGGGACATTATTGATAGTATTTCCACCAGTACAAGGAGCTCATCATACCCCTCTGGAGGCATTGTATGGGCAATGGCACGACACACAGAAGGTGGTGGATCCCACGGTGCCGTAGTTTTGGCAGCTGATTTTGGAGGAGTTCCATGACAGTGGCCCGAGCGGTCAATTCTCCGCTGACAAGAAATTGAAGATGGTGGCTCCCTTCTTCTGGTGGCCTACCATGTCGTCTGAGATGGCTGAATGATGCTGAAGTTGTGACGTGTGCTAATACCACAAGACACGACAAATGAAGATCTCGGATCTCTCACAACCCTTGGTCATCCCCGAGGAGCTGTCGCAGGTCATCTCTGTGTACTTCATCTGCGGCTTACATGAGATAACAAAAAGCAAAAATGTGGCGTAAGTGGTGGTGGGTCGCTTCAGCAAGATGTCGCATTTCATTGCGACGCATGATACAGTGAGCACGAAGGGCATGACAACTGTTGTTTGAGCACGCGGTGTACCTACATGGTATGGCATGGTCCATGGTGAGCAACCGTGATCCCGAGTTTACAAGCAGGTTCAGGCAGGAACTCATGCAGTGGTACAACAACAAGGTGCAGCTGTCGACCAATTTTCATCTACAAACTGATGGACAGATGGAGCGGACCAACCAAATGCTAGAGCAGCTCCTCTGTATATTGTGTGATCCAAACAAGACAGCGTGAGACCAGCGGTTGTCACTTTCTGATCTGGCATACAACTCTTCCACTTCCGCCTCCATCGCCAAGGCATCGCCCAAGGTGGTGAACAGAATGATGCCCTCCACATCCCTCGCTTTGCACATTGCAAGAAACCTATCCACGATCGTGTCTACCAAACGTAAGATCAAGCAGATTGGGATGACAATGTGACAAGCATTGGCAAAGGCGTAAGAGCAGCAAAAAGTGCAAGCGGGCCAGTGCGCGCAGACACAATGCTCAAGTTCAGTGATTTTTTATTTCTCAACGACGGACACATTAAGCTACGCGGGCTCCGTTTGGACAAGTTGAAATCCTGGTGGTTTGGTCCATTTAAGGTACTCAAAATGCGGATACCAGTGGTGGCACAGTTGACTCTTCCGCCTTCCATGCCAGTCCACAACGTGTTCCATAACTCCAGGCTCAAGCTCTACCATAATCCGGCCGAGATCTTCCTTTGCAAAAGTTTTGAGCCTCCTTCTCCCATGATCATTGAGGGAAAGCAAGAGTTTGAGGTAGAAGACATCCTTGTCCTCGCTGGAGGTAAAAGTTATTTGTGAAGTGGAAGGACTATGGCACGTCATACAGCTCCTGGGAGCTTGACCGTGATTTCAACATTGGTGGGGTGAATTCCATCCTCCGCGAGTATCAAGAGCAAACGGGGACTGCTTGCTTCTAATGGGAGGATAGTGTAAGCCAATCAGTGTCAACAGTACTGATTACAGCTTGAGGCTTCATATAATCTGTAATCTGACTATGTCTTTGGAATCTGTGGGAAAAACAACGGGGTCAGTCTATCAATTTTGAGGAAGTTCCTTCCGGCCATAGGTTGAACCTGTTGAGGAAAGAACAGGTGACTTTATCCCCAAGGACCAAGGCCCAACCCTCGGAAGATCCAACAAGGCCAAAATACACCTTGGTACACGGTTGGTTAATGAATCAAGGATCATTGAGGACCTAAGGTGGTATAAAATGGTGCCTCGATGTGTCATTTCTAGAAAGGGCACTTTGTGCGGGCGTCACCATCGCCGCCCTTGGTTGCTGTTGCTGCCGGTTGGTGCCTAAACCACCTGCTGGAGGCTAGCACACCGTGCCTAGCTCACAGAATGTGAGGTAATATGTGTCCACCTAACGGTGCACTTTATGGGGCTAACTCTGGCATTTATGCCCACTCATCCCAAATTCATACACTTAACAATGAGTGTACAATATGGAGATATATGGTGAGGAGCCTTCAAAGAAAAAAGACTGGAAAATTGATAATGTTTCCTAGAAATTGCTCGCTACAATCATGTACGCACTAACTTTCAATGTACATGAATAGAAGAATTTCACTGCACTTTCTTGAGAGAGGGATGCCCTTAAAAAACCACTGTAGAAATGTGGAATTTCTCTTTCATAAAACGTCAGCCTATGTTTTCTGTAAATTAAACACACTTGTGTACCCTCTGACATAAGTTGCTATATTTGTAAAAGTGGAGCAGACACACATGTATACTTTACCCTATCAACAACCTAATCTGGATATGAGGTGTGTGAATGGGTGACTCGGTGTTCAAGCGGTGGGTATAAATGGTCAAGCGTGACCCCCCCTCCCCCCCCCCCGCCCTCCAACCTCACGCTCAGCTGAGTGATTTGGGGTTCGGTTCTGGGCACCTTATGTTCTCTGCGATCTTGAACACAAATCTTTAAACGTTTACGTCTCTTTTTAGCCGATGTCTATTGACTCCTAAGAATTGTTTAGTACAAATGGTGGTTCCGTCCGTCCGATTGCAGAGATCGACAGCTCCTATCGACATCTGCTGTTGATGTGTGAAATACATATGCGATTTCTTGCAATTGTCTACCTGCATCGGTTGCCAATACACTTGCTAGATCCAGTTTTTGTTTCGGGTGGAGGGAGGGCGGCTGGCTTCGTCCCCCTCCCCCCCCATCCGATGTGCAAGTGTATCGGTGATGTGTATCGGGTTGTGTATGTGGAGGGGGGTAAACTTAGTGCACAAGTGTACTGATACACTTGCGTATATTTTTGATTGTATGCAAGATACATAGTCCGATACAAGCCCCCTATACATTTGTCGATTCAGGGGGAGGGGACTTCGAGTCGGGGTGCCGTTTTACTCCTTCCTAAAGCGAATCGTGTGCATATTTAAGTTCTTGCTTCGTTTCTTGTAAGAGAATACACTCGAGTATTATTTCTGTTGTCTATCAGTGTCACCTACCGATACACACTCCCAACACACTTGCCACTGAATGAGAGGGGGTGCGGACATCCCACCCCCCCCCCTCCCCCGCCGAAGTTAGAGTGTATCGCAGAATTGCATTCACAGATGTATCTGGAGGGGAGTCGACTTTGTGCACAAGTGTACACATACACTTACGTATTTTTTTTAATGTGCGCAGGACACACTATCCGATACAGTCCCCCGAAGCACTCGCTGTTTCGGGGGGTGGGGGGTGGGGGGACTTCAGGTGGGGGTGTCGTTTTGCATCTCGCGTCGTGCGCAAGCGAACCTTGCGGGTAAACAAGTACCTACAATTTTGGTCGTCTCTGAATAGTCAACACACAACGATCAACGCTCTGCATTGACACTCATTACATTTTATAGGAATACAAATATGTATGCTTTTGCATGTGTATCCAATCCAATTGCAGATACACACACCGATTACATTTCTACTTTTTGAGGGGAGTCTTGAAATTTATTCGGTCTCATCTACCGGGATCTCGTATCTACTTATTCTTCTCACTAAGTACCTTCTGATAATTTCGGCAGCATTTCGCACTACTTATGTTTCTCAAGAACAGATCATATCTTTGTCCATGTTTTTCTCTCAAGAATCTTTGAATGCTTTGCAACCTCTCCACAACCACCACATTCAGTTACTTCCTACAAGAAACCTCCTGTGGAGGTTGTAACTACCCGAAATCCATAAAGTGTTTACTCAACCAACTCAGCGGCTCTTCATATTCCTAGACCATTTAATTATATTCTAGTGTAGTATCCTATACAAAAAAAGAGTATATAGACCTACTTGGTTAGTCTTAGTTTATCTATCTATTAATCCAACTCACAACTCTCGTCATCTTAAGGACCAAGGACACAACGCCCACAGTCAACCACCACAAGGCTCAACATTTCCAAGACATCACAACTTCACAAGCCTTGTCATTCACTCAGCCACGGCTGTGTGAATTAGTCACTTGTGAGGAAGGTACTTTGTATCACCTCCGGTGTTTTATATCTGTGGCTTCGATATATCTGAGTTAGACTAGACTCTTCCATGTTTCTAGCATCAGATCCTTCTTTCATGTAAATGTAAATCTCTGTGTATAAAGAATCACATACATATACTAATATATACATATGTATGTATCACATTTACCACATCTTGTGTCCTTTCTCATCCCACTATACTTCTCAATCCTAAGGAACATGAACTTCTAAGCTTACATAATTAAACTAAACAAACAACATGGTATCAGGACAAGGTTCTCTATGAATCAAGCTTTGAATTGTTCTCTTCACTCTTTTAACTAAAAAGAAGTCCTAAGCTTTTGGTGATGTTTTCCCTCTTCCTTTGATCCCCTACAGATTTCATGGCCAACAAATACAAGTGATCAAAACATGGCTGACGCCCATCATGAAGCAGTTGCTCATGCAATCCTGGATCAGCAACCAGTTTTTCCAGAATTCAGCGGCACACACTCTGCACCAACTGAATCACAGTTTTTTCAAGGAGTACGTTTTGCCCAAGGTAGCCAGCAACAGGCTCTCATCAAACAAGCAAAAATGGACATCGAACGCGACACCAAATTTGCTGAAGAAAAGAAGGCCATGGAGCAGAAGTTAGCCTTCTTCGTAAAACAACTTGAAGAACTTCAAGAACAGCTACGCCTCGTACGTATGGACAAGGAAGAATCTGATGCAAATGCAGCCAGAGCCCTCGAGCACGCGACACAAGTGGTAGCAGACGTTGAACGACGTGCAAATGAAGAAAAAACGCGTGCCTGACAAGCAGCAGAACAAGCAACACTCCTCGCTCAACAACAAGCAAACCAGGCCACAATTGAAGCTCAGCAGTGTGCAGAAGCAGCAAAACAGAAAGCAGAAGCAGAAGCCCTTGCTCGAATTCAAGCAGAAGAAGCAGCAAGACAACTACAGAAGGAGTCAGAAAAGACAACACTTCTTGCCCAACAACAGGTTCAACAGGCTGTTGCACTTGCTCATCAAAAGGTGGAACAAGCAGAAGCTCAAGCCGCCCTCGCAAATGCAAAAGTCATCAATATATCCTCTCAAGCACAAAATCAATCAAGTGATGCGGCTCTTTTTGTCGCACAAGTGCAACGAGAAGCAGCACAAGCAGTTGCACAAGCACAACTTGGTGCACAAAAACAAATCAACGAGTTTTTCTGTAAGTTAAAACAACAACACAACTCAACTAGTTTTCCCTCACCCAACACTCAAGCAACATCTAGTGGACCATGCCCATTCCTAAAAAGCTGACAACGTCCCCATCAACAACTCATCTCTCAAAATTTCAGTTCAATCCTTCCGACTACATAATCTCTTCATCATCACTCTCCTTGAAAATCGACAACGTTGAAAAGTTTGATGGGAAGAACTTTGCAAATTGGGCATTCAACTTTGAAGCACTTGCCCGAGTCCATAATCTTTGGAAATTCTTCACTGGAGGAATCATTCCACCGGCTCCCGGAGACCCTACCGAAACATCATATAGTATATATCAATATTCAGCTTTTGCTGCCTTGGTTCGAAGTGTTTCTCCAAGAATTCAACATGCTCTAGGAATGTACAACGAACATCCTCAATCCGCACAACTTGCCTGGAGCTATCTACTCAACATGTACCAATCAACAGACTCAAGAAACAAAGCCTTCCTCCTCACTGAAATCTCTCACTTGTCACTCGCTCATTTTGGAGGAGACATTGAGCTTTACATCAACAGGGCAAAAGAAATACGAGACCAGCTTGCCTTATCAGACTCCCCACTTTGGGAATCCCTCTTTGTCACCTACCTCATCAAAGGCCTAACATCGGAATGGTCAGATATCAAAAGAATTCTACAATACAAATCACAACACGAACTCACTGAAGAGAATGTGTGCTCAATTCTCTTCTGTGAAAAACGAAACAAAGAGCTTGAACAACAACAGCTCATACTTGCCTCCAACATCTCAAGTGTACACCAACTCTCCTTAAACTCAAAAAAATCACCATCAGACACATCCAAATACAACACAAAACCATTTTGTAACTAATGCAAGAAGATTGGCCATCGCATCCAAGAATGCCGAAAACACTTCCGCAAACTACAACAACAACCATATCCACAACAACAACACAACTCACAAACACAATCACAACAGCAGCAGCAGCAGCAGCAGCAGCAACAAAAACAACAACAACAACAACAACAACAACAACAACAACAACAACAACAACAGCAACAACAACAACAACAACAACAACGACAACAACAACAACGACAACAACAACAACAACAACAACAACAACAACAACAACAACAACAACAACAAAAACAACAACAACAACAACAACAACAACAACAACAACAACAACAACAACAACAACAACAACAATAAAACTCGCAAACCCAAAAGCCACACCAAACCTCATCTTTCAGGAAGCCTCAACCTCAGATCTCACCAATGAAGCCTACCATACCCTCTGTCAATGTTGCCCACCAGGTTGGCAATGAAAATGACAACATTAGAGCATCCAATTTGTGCTTGTGCAACTGCTTGTGCTGCTTCTCGTTACACTTGTGCGACAAAAAGAGCCGCATCAGTTGATTGATTCTGTGCTTGAGAGGATAGATTGATGACTTGTGCATTTGCGAGGGTGGCTTGAGCTTCTGCTTGTTCCACCTTTTGTTGAGCAAGTGCGACAGCCTGTTGAACCTGTTGTTGGGCAAGAAGTGTTGTCTTTTCTGAATCCTTCTGTAGTTGTCTTGCTACTTCTTCTGGTTGAATTCGAGCAAGGGCTTCTGCTTCTGCTTTCTGTTTTGCTGCTTCTGCACACTGGTTAGCTTCAATTTTGGCCTGGTTTGCTTGTTGTTGAGCGAGGATTGTTGCTTGTTCTGCTGCATGTAAGGCACGCGTTGTTTCTTCATTTGCACGTCGTTCAACGTCTGCCACCACTTGTGTCGCAGCAAGCAAGAAAGACAGTCTTTTCCACAAAACATACAAACCACACCAGTCTCTAAGCTTCATCTAGTACACACCGACATAAGCGGACCACTCCCATCGTCACCAGGAGGCTACAAGTATTTTGTTGTCTTCATTGACGATGCAACGTGACATGCTTGGACATACTCCTTAACTAGCAAAGATGGCTTCTTTGAAGTATTCAAAACGTGGCTAGCAGAAGTGGAACGATAATCTACATCTCAACTTCAGATACTTCGTTCTGATAATGGTGGCGAATACATCAGCAATGACGTCAGGGACTACCTCAAAACCAAAGGAATACAACATCAAACCACAGTTCCACATACACCACAACAGAATTGAGTAGCCAAACGATACACTCGAACAATCAGTGAAATGTTCAAGTGCCTTCTTGTACAAGCAGAAATGACAACTGGTTGGTGGACTTCAGCTCTCCATCATGCAACATGGATCAAGAATCGTATACCAACACGAGCACTCTCACAAACCGTTACACCTCACGAGGCATGGACAAATGTCAAACCAGACGTTACACATCTTCGCACCTTTGGGTGCATGGCCCTGTTCCTGCATGGTCCTGTTCCATATACCGAAAGACAAAAGACGTAAACTTGACGGCAAGGCCACGTGGGGTATCTATCTGGGTCACAGTGAAACGCAAAAGGCTTGGCTTTTTCACAGTGTTGAAAAAAAATTCGTATGCAGCAGTCGAGATGCCGTTTTCTACGAATCAACGACATACAAAGCTTGAAAATGCACACTACAAACTACTCTGACGTCAGAACTACGCAACTTTGAGGATCACATTTCAGACATCGAAGAATCCAATAATGATTCTCCTTCACACACCTCCACACATCTCCAACCACTTACCCAAGATAACACATGACCTCCATCACCACGTTGACCAGTAATCCGTCTTCAACTCAAACCAACTACACCCCCTCAAGCACCTCCTCCAACTACTGCTCTCATCAGCACGGTCCCTAACATCAAAGAACCTTGCTCCCTTAAAGAAGCTCTCTCTGGGCCACAAGCTGAACAATGGCAGCAAGCTATCAACGCAGAATATACCAGCTTCATTGAACAAGGAACATGGGAGCTTGTAGATCCGCCTCCGAACATCAAACCAGTTGGCGTCAAATGGGTTTTCCGTATTAAAACCAAATCTGACGGCAGCATCGTTGAGTTTAAAGCTTGACTAGTCGCCAAAGGTTTCACTCAAATTGCGGGCCAGGACTTCTTCGAGACATATGCTCCTGTCAGCCGTTGCACAACCACCCGTATTATGCTCGCTATTGCTGCTGTTCATCACTTCCATATCCTCCAACTTGAAGTGAAGAACACCTTCTTACATGGAGTCATGGACGCCACAGTCTACATGAAACAACCCGAAGGTTTCCATGATGGAACCGACCAAGTTTGTAAACTCCAAAAAAGTCTCTACGGCCTTAAACAGAGCCCGCTTCTTTGGTACCGAACCCTTCGAGACTTTCTCCTCACCTTTGGCTATCGTGTCTCTGCTTACAATGACTGTATTTTTCTACTCTTCTCATCTGCTAGTACACAACCAATTTGCTATGCTTTGTTTTACGTCGACGACATTCTAATCATTGGACGAAATGAACACGTTACCCAAAGTACAGCCTCCTCCATGTCTCAACATTTCAACATTACATTCATGCCTGACGTCACATACTATCTTGGCATGAACATCTCCTATGGGCCATCTCACAACACAATTCGCCTCGGCCAGCACACCTACACTTCTAAGATCCAACAACGCTTGAACATCCCGGGCAAAGCTCTATCCACACCCATGTCACTCTACCCCCTTCCAGCACTTCTTGAACCAGGTACCTCCATGTCAGAACACCAATTTCTATCCAAAATTGGCTCACTGATGTATGCCGCCAGCTGTACGCGACCAGATCTCCAATATGCTGTCAGTAAGCTGGCCAGTTTCAGCAAGACCCGTCCGGAGCCTGCCTGCCATGAAATCGACCGAGCTCTCCGTCATTCTGTTCCACCCCTGACGTCTATCTCGAATATGGAACCGCGACTCACCTTCATCTGGTCTGTTACAGCGACTCAGACTACGAGGGTACCCCTGGTGATCGTTACAGTTGCACTGGTTATCTTTGTACCCTTGGTGGCGCCGCCATCTCATGGACAAGCAAGAAAACAAGACATCATCACCTTAAGTTCGACTGAAGCAGAATACGTTGCAGCAACACACGCGGCACAAGAAGTTGCATACTTGCGCAATCTTCTATCCGGGATTGGATTTCCTCAACAAGGCCCAACACCACTATTTGTGGACAACCAATCTGCTATCAATCTTTGTGCCTCTGCTCAATATAATGGCCACAGTAAACATATAGACATCAAAGGGCACTGGCTCCGCTCCAAAGATCTTGATTATACACTTCAACTTCTACATATACCAGGCAAACAACAACCGACAGACTTTCTTACAAAAAGCGTCAACCCCACCCAACATCAAACATGCATGCACAAGGCTGGCCTTCACACACCCCTCCCACATCCTCAAGCTTCAGTCCACATCCTTTACGAAGAACCCACCGACTCATTCTCCCCCCAAACTCTTGCCCGTCCCATATCCCGCTTATGTACTCAAACCATGGACTGTCCCGAGCACACATGCACGTTCTCTCCATCCTCTTTTGTGGAATTCCCAGCCTATCCAACGCCGCACTCCCTACTTCACCCTCCATCTCTCCAATCAGCCACACCGCCACCACCGCCTCTGGCGTCCTCTTTGTCCCTTCTCTCCCACCATCCCCCAATGCCTCTGTCATTTTTCGGCACAACCACGCTATTGCCCATACAGCAATGCTTGTCACCCTATACACTTCCTCCACCTGTCTTTCCGGTGGCCGCCGCATCATTACCTCCTCTACCACCCTTCCGCATGCTTCCGCCTCCAAAAACTCAAACTCTACATCCTTGAACATGACGGCCGGTGGCGCCTTTGCCCGTACATTCTTGATCAACTCTTCCATCAACTCCCTCTCCGTTCCTTCTCCCTTCTCCCCACCCTCCTTTCAAATATGTCTTCTTCCCCTCCCCTCCTTCGTCCTTCCCTTCTCCTTCTTCCTTCTCGTCTCACTGATCTCCCTCCCTCACCCCCCTTTTCTGTCCTTCCTCCCTTCCTTTCCCACTTCCAGGGTGCCTTGGTCCCCTGCTTTTCCCCCATTCCCATCTCCCACCCCTCCAGCTCCTTTCCCACCCCTCACCTGCCTCCAACCCCCCCTTCTCCCCTTCCCATACCCTCCCATCCCTCCCCTTCCTCCCACCCTCGACGCCTCTCCACGGCGCCCTCGCAGCGCGGTGCCCTCCTCGCTTCTCGGCTGCTCCCTCCCCGCACTGCGGCCCTTGCTCGTGCCACCCCCCCCCCCCCCCCCCCCCCCCCCCCCCCCCNCTTCCTCCCACCCTCGACGCCTCTCCACGGCGCCCTCGCAGCGCGGTGCCCTCCTCGCTTCTCGGCTGCTCCCTCCCCGCACTGCGGCCCTTGCTCGTGCCACCCCCCCCCCCTCTGCCCAACCCCCCGCCGTCACGCGGGTCGCTGGGCGGAGCAGCACGGCACCCCCCTCCCCTTCCCCTCTTCTCCTCGACGGCCCCGCGTGGAGCGCACGCCTTCATGCGCGGCTCCACGCGCTCCGGTGTCGGCGCCGAACCACGCAACG
This sequence comes from Penium margaritaceum, assembly GCA_023375785.1. Classification (NCBI taxonomy): domain Eukaryota; kingdom Viridiplantae; phylum Streptophyta; class Zygnematophyceae; order Desmidiales; family Peniaceae; genus Penium; species Penium margaritaceum. The sequence goes on from SZWC01002719.1 coordinate 174,285, forward strand.
CCTTCCCGTTGTGTGGCTCTCCCTCCCTTCCCTGCCCTCTCCCTTCGCGCACCTCTTTGAAGTTGCGCGATCTGGGAGGGGGTGGACCTTTCTAGGGCCGCGCGCCTCTGTAACGGCGCTCGGCTCGGTCCCCTCTTCTCCCCCCATTCAGCCGGCGTGCGCCCCTTTCACCGGCATGGATCCGCGACTCCAAAACGGCCTGGAGCGGATGTGCAGCCCGTTCGGCCTGCTTGTAACGGGCTGAGTCTCCAGCTCCTGCTCTGAAGTCTTCATCGGAGTTCGTAGAATGGCGTTCTCCGTCCGCGTCAGGGGTTTTTCCCCTTCGCAAGACTGAGGGGCAATTGTCATCAACGACCCAGAGCAAGGGTATCGCTGAGGGGTGGCTTGCAGCCACCCCCTCGCTATCGCGAGGTGGGAGGGCCGAAGTGGCCCTCCCGCTACATTCATCCCCACTTGTTATGAACCGTCCCGGTTCATGACCAACAAGTGAGAATGCCAGGTAGTGAGTTGTCAACATTGTGAAAGAAGATTAATAATTTCAATCACCAGCTAAACATGAACACATGCATGGCACTTGGACCTAAGCTGCAGCTTATCTGTTAGCATGGCTAGCAGCCTCCCCCCTTTAGGCTGGAGCGTCCGCGCGACAACCATGTTGGGCGTCCCCAACCTCCTATGGTTGCTGTCCATGAATGCTGCCCTATGTGAATGTTGTTCACTTTTTCCGCGTTCAGGTGGTACCTCCTGTCACGCGTCGATCTGTGCAATCTGCAAGCTCACTCCAGTACTCGTTGACCACCCCTGTGGGCAACCGAGATTCGGGCTCCCATGAAATATGTTCAGGTCCACAACCGGCCCAATGAACGAGGTACTCTCTGACAACGTGCGACCGAAGAGTACGCTCTCGGTGCTGGAGTAGGCGAAGGACCTCGTATTGGCCCTTGGCAGCCAGGACTGCTGGCGGTGGCTGAACGGTTCCTTCTGCCGTGTATGGAGCCAGCAAGCTTACGTGAAACACGTCATGTATCTTCATACTCGGCGGGAGTAGCAATCGGTATGCCACTGGCCCGATGCGTGCCACAATGGGAAACGGCCCAATCCACTTCGGTAGAAGTTTTCTTGCCCCTGACGACTTCAGCTAAAGGTTTTTAGTGCTAAGTAGCACTTTGTCACCGATGTCAAACGACACCTCTTGGCGACCTTTGTCGGCATATGCCTTTTGTCGCTGGCGAGCTGCTTGAAGGTGACCCTTTGCCTCCTGTAACAAGGAGTCGATGCGCTCGGCAAAGGCTTGAGCGGAAGGAACCTGCCCTCCTGTACTCCCACTCTTCACCAATGAAGAGGGTACCACTGGATGTCGACCACTGTTCAACACAAACGGTGTGAACTGTGTGGACTCGTTCACCGAGTTGTTCACCGCAAACTCTGCCGGTGCTAGGAATTC
>SZWC01002719.1:175928-211027 GCA_023375785.1 Penium margaritaceum
AATGGGAAACGACCCAATCCACTTTGGTAGAACTTTTCTTGCCCCTGGCGACTTCAGCTGAAGGTTTTTAGTGCTAAGTAGCACTTTGTCACCGATGTCAAACGACACCTCTTGGCGACCTTTGTCGGCATATGCCTTTTGTCGCTGGCGAGCTGCTTGAAGGTGACCCTTTGCCTCCTGTAACAAGGAGTCGATGCGCTCGGCAAAGGCTTGAGCGGAAGGAACCTGCCCTCCTGTACTCCCACTCTTCACCAATGAAGAGGGTACCACTGGATGTCGACCACTGTTCAACACAAACGGTGTGAACCGTGTGGACTCGTTCGCCAAGTTGTTCACCGCAAACTCTGCCGGTGCTAGGAATTCATCCCAATCATGCATGGCAGGGTCCACGTGCATGCGGAGCATCTGCTCCAGAGTGCGATTCATGCGCTCTGTTTGTCCTTCAGTTTGAGGGTGAAATGCTGTCGACATTTGCGACTCACTGCCAAAGTACTCGTGCATCTTTTATCAAAACATACTAGCAAATTTTCGATCTCGATCGGAGATAATGCGCAACGGCAAGCCGTGGTACTTTACGACACCCTCAAAGAAGAGACGAGCAGTCTCCTCTGTGTTCACGTCAGTGGTTGTAGGAATGAAGTGTGTCATCTTCGTCAAAAGATCCACAACCACTAGTATTGCATCATGGCCACGGGCCGTGTCCAGAAGACCAGTAATGAAGTCCATGCTGACGCACTCCCATGGAGTCCCAGGAATGGGAAGCTGCTGGAGGAATCCCGCAGGCTTCTTGTTACTAGCCTTATTCCGAAGACATGGGTCGCATGTCATGCAATACTTACGGACATCGACACTCCACCATGGCCACCAATAGTGGTCCGAGAGTGCCTGTCCGGTCTTTCGGTGTCCCACGTGACCTGCGACCGGCGGGTTGTGGAACTGGGAGATAACCTTTGCTCGAAGGTCTCCCGAGCTTGGCACAACAACTTGTTCTCTGTGCCAGAAGATTCCTGTGGCCTCCACCAAGCCGTACTTGTCCAGATTTCGAGAGTCTTGAAACCAAGAATCAACACAGTATCCCATCCGGATCCTGTTTACAAAACCGTTGTAATGGATAATCTCTCGTGGTGGTTGTCGCAGAGGTGCAGGGGGATCTGGTGGTTGTACGGATGTTGTTGCAATGGCCATAAAACACCCACTACCCTCGGTGGTTGCTTTAATTTCCACAGGCTGTCGACTTAGTGGATCGGCCACATTGATGTGTCCTGGCCGATATTCCCATGTGAACGAGAATCGACTCAGGTATTCGCTCCAACGTGCCTGTCGTCTTGATGGGTTCGGATGCGTTTGGAAAAACACCAGTGGATTATGGTCACGACCATCACACCCACTTCAGCACCCTCGAGGTAGCAACGCCACATCTTGAAAGCGTGTACTACCGCAAGGAGGTCTTGATCCCCAGTCGTGTACCATGTTTCCGCGGGTATGAGCTTCCGGCTCTCATACGCAACTGGGTGACCATTCTACATGAGGATGGCTCCAAGTCCAACTACCGACGCATCACATCGAACCTCCCACGGTTGCGATAGATCCGGAAGAGCTAGGACGGGTGCTGTGGAGAGAAGCTCTTTGACTTTGAGAAAAGCGTTCTCGCAATCAGATGTCCATTCCCAACGCACGTCTTTTTGCATGAGCCTGGTTAGCGGTGCTACCAGGGTCGAATACCCTTGCATAAACCGTCGAAAGTAGTCTGCAAGGCCGAGGAAAGACCGAATCTGCCCAACATTTTCGAGGCGTGGCCAGTCCACAACGGCATGGACCTTTCGTGGGTCCACACGGATGCCGTCCTTTCCGATGATATGTCCAAGGTATTTGAGCTCATCTTGTGCAAACTTGCACTTGCTCACTTTTACATAGAACTTCTGTTCTCGAAAGATTGCGAGAAATTCGCTCAAATGTTCTATGTGCTCTTCCATTGATTTGGAGAAAACCTGGATGTCATCCAGGTAAACCAAGACAAGCTGTCCGAGTTGCTTGGCAAAAGTTCGGTTCATTTCTCCTTGGAAGGTTGCCGGGGCATTTGTAAGCCCAAAGCATAGCACTCGGAACTCATAGTGTCCCATGTGGGTTCGAAACACGGTTTTGGGCACATCATCTTCCGTGATGCGGATTTGATGGTACCCCTGAGACAAATCCAAGGACGAAGATACTTTTGTGCCTTGGAGTTGGTCAAAAAGGTCCTCAATCCGCGGTAAGGGTAATCATTCTTTTACCGTCAGCTTGTTAAACGCCCGGTAATCCACGCACATGCGTAAACCACCGTCCTTTTTGTTCACAACAAGGATCGGCGCATCGTACGGTGAGCTACAGGGCTCGATCGACCCTTTTGCAAGGTACTCTTTGATTTGTTGTTTTGCCTCTCGCCTTTCTGCTAGACTAAGGCGATACATGGGTATGAACGGAGGAGTCGCCTCCGATTGCAGCGGAATCGTGTGGCCCATGTGTTTTTCTTGTGGAAGCCCAGCCGGTGGGTCCTGGAACACATCCGAGAGCTCCGCCAATAGAGATTTGATCTCTTGTGGCGTGTCTTCTGTCACTTCGTTCTCCACTTTCTACAGCTGAGCCAAGAAGTATCGATAGCCTTGTTGAAGACGTCTCTTGACCTGCATTGCAGACAAGCTGGCATGGACTTTGAGTCGGGTCGGTGATAATTCCGCACTCGGAATCAGCGTAAAGCGATGTTGTCCTTTTCGGAGGATCAAGCGCTTTGATTCAAAGCACATTAGAGCCTTGTTGTCACGAAGCCAAGGATCGCCTAGCACCACGTCGAACGGGTCAAGAAGGTTGAGTACCTTCAACGTGACACTCTGTGTGTACCCTTGAATACAAATTTTTGCTTTACAAGCACCGATCACGGGTACCGTACGGTTGTCACCGACAATAACTGCGCCATTCGATGGCTCGTATTTCAGGCCAACCTGTCGGGTAAAGCCAAGGCTGAAAAAAGAGTCGTCCCCTCCAGTGTCAGCCAATACGTTCACGGGAGCACAAGCTAGGTGTCCTTTGAACTACATCGTCATGTTGCCTCCACTCTTCCGAGTGAACAGACTCGACTACGGTAAGCCGAGTTTGTGATAAACACGAAATCTGTACGACGGGCGTCGCAACTCCCATAATTCACCCACTCCAGTCCACATCTTGTGGGCACGTGTGAATTCGGCCAGCACCTTCCAGTCTTTAAATTTTGACTGGGTCAAAATCGTCGACTAAAGGTACTGCGAATGTAATTGAACTCATCGCTTTGAGGGCGTTTGCTTCAATCATTGTGTTACACAGCTCTTGCACAGTGGATGGTGTCGCCACCACTAAGCAGGTTCGGTTATGCATCTCGTCTGGTGATGCAAGATTTAGTGAGCAATGTCGATTAGCAAGTGCAGAATAAGGTTCAATGAGAGGGGAGAAAACAACAGAGAAATTTGAACTCATCAAAAACTCAAATTATTTAACATCCTCGTCTGAAAACATGAACTCACACTCGTGATCCAATTTTACCCCTGAGTGGTCCCCAGAGTTATGGTTAATCACCCTAAATTCATACACTTGACAAGTGGTGTACCAACATGTGTATTCCTATGTGCAAACAGTTTTAGAAACAATCAACATCAGTTCATGTCACCAGAGCTCAAGTATGCATTCCTTATATAAGTTGTTTGTTATGATTGATTATATGTACTATGTACTCATTTTTGTGAGAGGTTCATGTTCACTAATATGTTCACTTCCAAACACACTTGTCAATACACAATTTCATGGGTGAGGTGATTGGTCATACATGGGTCCCCACTGACATCACTCAGGGGTGGGGAAAACCCGCCCCACGACCCTGTCTGTTACCACGGCCGGGCCCATTGCCGCGACCGCGACCCTGTCCACGGCCTTGTCCGCGGCCTCCTCCTGCACCATCCCCACGAGGTGCTGCTACTGCAGCTAGCACTGCGACCTCTTGACCACCTGCAGCCTCAGGGCACTGAGTCCTAAAGTGGCCCCGCTGCATGCAGTTGCAGCAAAGCCCTTCGCGGAAGGCTGCGTTGCGACGCTCACGCGCCGCCTGCAGCTCATCATTCTCACGGCTGCGCTTGTTGTTGGGACCCTTGTGTCCACCAGCCTTCTTGGCTGGAGGGTTTGTAGGCTGCTTACCCTTGGCCCCGCCTTACTGTCCGGCTGACCCACCAGCCCCTGCAGCGTCCACGCGCATGTCGCGACCTTGTTGTGCACGCGCATTCGGCCGTGCATCAGAGTAGTGCTTCGGGTTCGCCGAGTACACTTCGCTCATGTATTCGCGCAACGCCCTCCAGCTTGTCCAAGCTTGGCCAGTGGCTGTCGTGGTGGTCTTTTCCTTCAGCTTCTCGCTGGCGAGACCATCACGCAAGTAATCCAGCAGCATGCATTCCGGGTACTTGAAGATCTTAGTGCCATCGCCCTCGGTGAAGCTTTCGGCTTCCTCCATGAGTGCGGTGAACTCGCTCAAGTAAGATTCGAGCGAGCTACCCAGCTGCCTGAAGTCCTTGATCTTGTAGAAGGCGCGCTGCGCCTCCTCACGTTGGGTGCACTTCTTGCGCATGATCGCGCATAAGGCTTCCCACGGCATGGGCTGCCACTCGAGGTGCGGCTGCTGCGCAGTCCACTCCTTGACCACGTACTTGAAGAGTTTGTCTTCAAGCCGCGTCGTGGCAAGGTCGCCCCACTGACTGAGTGGAGCCTTGTGGACACGTAGGACGTGCTCCATGCAGTTCAGCCAGTCGGTCAGCTTCACACCCTTCCGGAAGATCTCCACACTATGGAGGAAGGACGTGTTCATGACCGACCCCGAAGTCGTCGAGGTAGGCAAGTCGTCGTTGCCGCTGACAGTGGCCTCCACAGCTGCGGCACGCTGCACTTGCTATTGCATCCGCACCTGGGTCACGCTCTGCAATGCCTTGTCGAGGTCGTTGCATCGGCGGCTTGCCTCATGGGCGGCGAGGCGCTGCAGCTGGCGATCACGGTCAAGGTCCGTGATGCTCTGCCCGACGTGGGCCAGCAGGTTGGCGAACGCGAACTTGAGCTCTGATGTTGTCAGAGCATCGACGATAGCCTCTAGGGCCTCGCGTTTTCCGTGCACCCTTACCCACTGCAAGAGGGTATGGTTCGCGTACACGCCTCCAAGGAGTCCCAACTTTCGGAGGAGACTGTCGTCGGCGATGACGCTTGAGTGGGCAATGCTTTGCCCCATTGCAGCCGCATCGTAGGAAGGAGGGTCCGCCCCCATTCCTCCGAGTGGTGCCGTATCTCCACCACCGGTGGTGATCTTGAGTGGGCCTGCGGCCTTGGCAGCAAACTCCGCGAGCCTACGACGGTCATCGCGAATTGCCTTCGCGGCGACGTCGTCCGGCTCGTTCTCGCGGGAACTTCCCGTGTGGCTGCTTTCAACACCCTTGCTGCTTTTGGCAGTCTCGCTGCCGTCGGCAGCTTCAGGCGATGCGGCGAGCGTCTTGCCCTTCTCGAGCAATCGGCTCGAATTTGTCACACGCCGATGGCGATGGTTGCGATCCTCGTCGCCTTCGCCATCGTCGACGTCGTGCTCTTCGTCGAGATATCCCCCCGGGAGATCCTCCTCCATTGCATCGTCCGTCGCATGGGGGTCGCCCACGTGCGCGTCGACGTGCTCGTCAAGCACCCTTTTCGCCTCCGTACGCTGCTTGGTATCTCCGAGGTTGGTGTCGGTTTCCTTTGGCGGTAGGGTTGCCCTTGGCGGTACGGTTGCCTTTGGGTTGGCAACCGTGCTCGCTGCGGCGGCTCCCAAAACTTGGAGTCCGCCGAGAGCTCATGGTGAGGCCGTCACCACCTTACCCTTGTTGGTCCTAGACGGTCCGGCACTTGCCATCTCATCGCTCGTGCAACTAGCACGTGAAGACCGCTGTGAGGATCACCCCACAACTTTGAGGAGGAATCGCCTCCTAAAGACACGCTCTCACGATCGGTGAGGCAATTATAAATTTAATCTCTACTTTCCTAGGCTGCCATGTCGGCACGAGGTCGTGGATTTTGGAACTAGACTTCCTAAGCCGTGACTCACTGCGATTGGCAAGCACTTGTACCTAGGAAAATGGAAAATTATAATACAAGGAATTGACAAGAAGTGTGAGTACCGCTCACAAAGCTAGGACAAACAATAGGAGAGGAATTACACAATTCCTAGCAATTCCTCCAATCCTTCTTCTAGCTTCTTGTCTTCTTCCTGTCTTCTTGTCTTCCTTGGCCTCCTCTTGAGTCTTCTTTGCGCGTCTTGCGCCCNCTGTGAGGATCACCCCACAACTTTGAGGAGGAATCGCCTCCTAAAGTCACGCTCTCACGATCGGTGAGGCAATTATAAATTTAATCTCTACTTTCCTAGGCCGCCACGTCGGCACAAGGTCGTGGATTTTGGAACTAGACTTCCTAAGCCGTGACTCACTGCGATTGGCAAGCACTTGTACCTAGGAAAATGGAAAATTATAATACAAGGAATTGACAAGAAGTGTGAGTACCGCTCACAAAGCTAGGACAAACAATAGGAGAGGAATTACACAATTCCTAGCAATTCCTCCAATCCTTCTTCTAGCTTCTTGTCTTCTTCCTGTCTTCTTGTCTTCCTTGGCCTCCTCTTGAGTCCTCTTTGCGCGTCTTGTGCCCTTTGGCGGCGTCCTCCTTGAGCCGACGGCGTTGGGGGAGCCGCCAAAAGTCCCCAAGTTGTCACCCTCCTTCTTTTTAGGGTGCTCTCAGGTCGTGAGAGTCCCTAAGCTTGGGGACGGGCGCTGTCCCAATTTTTGGATGAAGGAGGTTTGAAGGAGCCTTGAAAATGAGGAGGATTTTGTGGTTTTAGAGGTGGGAACTCCCCAACCCGCCCCACAGAAATCCTCCTAGCCCCTTGGAAGTGTGAAGAGACTGGGAGGAAGTGGCTCCAAGAAGTAGGATTTTTTTCCAGCTCTGCAACGCACTTTATGGCGCTTCAATCCGTGAAGTATTGATGCCGTAGTCCCTTCTGGCGTTTCTGCTGCTGCTTGTAGCTGCCGGCTGCGTTTTATCTATGTCGTAGCCGCCGTTTCCGTCGAACCCTTGGTCGCGAGGGTCGTCTCGCTCTGAGAACCACTGCAACGGGCTGAGTCTCCAGCTTCTACTCTGAAGTCGTCGTCGGAGTTCGCAGAATGGCGTTCTCCGTCCGCGTCAGGGGTTTTTCCCCTTCGCAAGACTGAGGGGCAATCGTCATCAACGACCCAGAGCAGGGAGACTCGAATATTTCGAGTCTCCGGAGGCCCATTTCCATTTTTACCTAACTCCTGGTTTTGGGGACCCAACCCGGGGGTTCATACCTCGAACTCGTGAGTTTGCACGAGTTTTCCGGTTTAGAAACTCGTAGTTTGTCCTAAACAAACTCGAGTGTCCATTTTGACGCGTCGGCACGAAATCGTTCCGTGCGAGGCACGATCGGCGATTTCGCGCCGATTCTTCTCGCTCGCTACTCGCTCCTCGCTCCTCGCTGTATCCCTCGTATTCGCTTGTTCTCACAAGCGAGGAGGGCGAGCGAGGACGAGGGCACGAGGCCACAGGCCTCGGCCCTCAAGGCCTCACGGCCTCCTGGCCGCCGATCGAGCCACCAGCTTGATCGGCGGCCGATGGCTCGCCGGCGGGTGGCCGGCCGGTCACTTGACCGGCCGCCGGCCACCCAGCCGGTCGGCCGCCGGCCGGCCGGTAGCCAGCAGGTGGATGGCCACCGGCCAATCCTCGCGATAGCGAGGGGTGGCTTGCAGCCACCCCCTCGCTATCACGAGGTGGGAGGGCCAAACTGGCCCTCCCGCTACACTGCCCAACTGCTCCGCTCCACCTCCAGCCACGGCTCGACACCAGGCGGCCTTCTCTTTTTTCCCCCTTCGCCCAAACACCAGTCTCGCCGACCCCGGGTCCCGTCTCCACCACCTGTCCTTTACCTCCGCACCCACCTCCCCCCGTTCCACCGATTCCCCCGGGTCACCTACTCCCTACATCCATTGGCCGGACCCCGTCACTTGGCCACTTCTTCTCCCACCTCACAACCTCGACCTCCGTCTTCCGTCGCGGCCTCCCCTCATTTTTTCCACCGACATCCCCCCTCTCCATCCTACTCCCTCCCCGCCCCCTCAACGCCCGACCCTTACGGAGTTCTTTGGGTAGCTCCCGCTCTCGTCTTCTTCGACCAAGGGGGGGTGTTGTAATTTATTCGGTCTCATCTACCGGGATCTCGTATCTACTTATTTTTCTCACTAAGTACCTTCTGATGATTTCGGCAGCATTTCACACTACTTATACTTCTCAAGGACAGATCAGATCTTTGTCCATGTTTTTCTCTCAAGACTCTTTGAATACTTCGCAACCTCTCCACAACCACCACATTCAGTTACTTCCTACAAGAAACCTCCTGTGGAGGTTGTAACTACCCGAAAGCCATAAAGTGGTTACTCAACCAACTCAGCAGCTCTTCATATTCCTAGACCATTTAGTTATATTCTAGTGTAGTATCATATACACAACAAGATCATATAGACCTACTTGGTTAGTCTTAGTTTATCTATCTGTTAATCCAATTCACAGCTCTCGTCATCTTAAGGACCAAGGACACAACGCCCACAGTCAACCACCACAAGGCTCAACATTTCCAAGACATCACAACCTCACAAGCCTTGTCATTCACTCAGCCACGGCTGTGTGAATTAGTCACTTGTGAGGAAGGTACTTTGTATCACCTCCGGTGTTTTATGTCTGTGGCTTTGATAAATCTGAGTTAGACTAGACTCTTCCATGTTTCTAGCATCAGATCCTTCTTTCATGTAAATGTAAATCTCTGTGTATACAGAATCACATATATATATTTATATATATATATATATATCTCACATTTACCACATATTGTGTCCTTTCTCATCCCACTATATTTCTTAATCCTAAGTAACATGAACTTCTAAGCTTGCATAGTAAAACTAAACAAACAACAGGGAGGAGTGGGGGCGAGTATTGCAAAGTGTATCTGATGGGGTCTGAAATAGTACACAAGTGTATATATACACGTGTACGATTTTGATCGAGCTTACGATACAAACCCCCGATACACTTCCCCAATACATTCGACGTGTTGGGGGGGGTGAGGGGGCGAGACAAGAAAATACGTATGTGTACAGTTACCAGGGTCCCTACGATACACTACCCGATACATCATCCAAATACATTCGGTACTGCTGGTGGTGGGGGGGGGGGGGGGGGGGGGGGGGGGGGNNNNGGGGGGAAGTTGACTTTGAGCGAATCCCGTTAATGGCACTTGCAAACTTAAAGACAAGTGACCGCATGTCCTTTTCACCTGCGATCGGTGATCTCTATTCTGTTTCTGTGTTTTTGAACTCACTGTGTCTCATACATATCCCAATTTAGTTTTTAGGACATAAATATGTTAGCTGGTAAACAATAATGTATGATTAAAAATTGACGGATCATAACCATTTCAAGTTATTATGCCTATTATCCAAACATATCTGAAAAACGATCACACCTGTTCACTGAGAAACTAGTGATATAGCAAGTGGGTACATGCTAGCAAACTTCTAGGAAGTGAACATGAAACAAGTGTATGGTACATAGGAAATCTAGTGTATGAAATGGGGGTGATTGACCATACCTCAACTCTGGGGCTTTAAGGACCTTCTATTGAGCATTCGTCGTTTCCGTCGTATTGCCTTGTTGTCCGGTAGTGTGTAGAGATCCTGTTGTTGTGCACCGTTTTGGAACAGACGCTACCTCTGACTTCTTTTCCTCCATTCATGTGTTCGGTATCTTCAACTCAAGAGCAATCCAACACAAACGTTCCCACCATTGTAGCTTTGGGCCTTGTCGGCTCAGTGCACTTCGTTTGCATGGGCTTCAACCAATTGCTCCATGTCCATAATGTTGGGATTGTTTGCTTTGTGGATCCAAATGACAGGATTTTTTTCCCTGACGTTTTTGTGCGTCTGAGCTTCATGTTAGCCTGTTGTTGGTGACTATGCCTGAGCATAGTCACCAATGGTAGTATCGGATAGACTTTGCAACGACTCTCTGTTTTGGTATGAATACCCTCTGTTCCTCTTGATTTGTCATTTAACATGATGTCAAGTGCATACCGATGTATAATGTGCATCTTTCCTCCTTGTTCCCACCATTCACTAGCTCTGTCCTTGTCCACACTACAACCTCTCTTTCTCCTTCACATGTGCAAGATACAGAAAGGAAAGAGAGCATTGTCGGCTTGGTCACGTGCATTTGCTAGCATATTACACCTGCACCCTTCCACTAGAATTTATGCCTCGACTTTTTCCATGCCTATTCTGTTGACTGCTTTGACGGCACATTGGGATAACACAACTGCTCACCGCTTAATCCCCTGAATCTTGTTCCTCTTATCCTATGGACCTTGTGCATGTGTACGTCATAGGGTCTCTTCCCTGTGACTTCCTTGGTGTACCCGGTCGGTGTATCCTTTTTCTGAAAAATGACATTTCTCGCTCCATTGCTTCTTTTTATCATTGTTTGTGTCGACTGGACTTGACACCCTCGGTTTTGTCACGAGTGTTGTCCAGCCTGGCACTTCCTGTGCTAGTCCTGATTGCCAATAGATTTCAATGAGCAGTTGAAGCTATTGTGACTGATTCCTTGGTTGATTTTCACACCAATGATGTCAACTCCTCCCTGGCCCATGATCCAGCCACGGTCCGTTAGGCCCATGAGGCATCTGATGCCCAATAATGAAAAACCACCATGAGCAGGATGCCCTTGAACAGAACAATGTCTACAAGTTGGACGACCTTCCACTAAGTCACAAGGCAGTCTATATTCACTTAGTTTTTTGTACGAACTGAATCCAGATGGCTCCGTTGTCCAGTATAAGACAAGAATGAAGGCAAAGGGCTTTCCCCATGTATGCTCTCTTGCCTTGGACATTTTTTGTACCAGTGGGATAGTTTTCCACTGCTCATTCCCTTCTTGGTCTCTTTGCTCATCACATCTGGGAACTGGACCACATGGACATGACCAACACATTCTTGTACAAAACAAATGTTAACAAGATCAGCATGGTGTAGCCACCTTGATTCTCCGATGTACGCATCATGTCAGGAAGTTGTGAAAGGCCCTTGAAAACCTTAAGCAATTGTCCTACTGCTGGAATCTCAAGATTACCTCCAACTTTAGAGAAGGTGGGACACCGATGCAGCACAATTGACATGTTCTTCTTTTTTTTGTACCACCTTCACCTATTTTCCCAATCCTTGCCTTTGTGAACAAATTACTTATTACGCCACTGAGGTACGTGGTACGATCAATCACAACAAAGGCTACAAAGAATACCCTACCGACGCTGTTTATCAGTGAAAACCTCCGGAGTTTTTGCGTTGTGGTGCCTATTGTGACGGCTGGTCCATTAATTAGTGTCCGCTCTAACATTCTTTTTATGTGTCGGATCGACTCCCACTCGTGGCGCAATCCGTGGGCTCGCTCGCACGTGGAATAGAGAAATCTCCCTACCGGTGAAGATTTCCTCCACCCACAGGAAAATCTCGCACTTTCTTGCACGCCACCGAGGGTGAACCGGCAGAGTCTCAATTTTTGGTTGTGCCTTCTGTGCCCAACCATGAACAAAATAGTGTCCAAACTGACCCGCAAAAAAAAACTTGAAATCTCACCGTTGAATTGTGCCATTTGCGGAAGGTTTAAAAGCTTACCGTTGAATAGGGGCAGTAGGGTGACATGCCTAGATATTTGCAACATTACAGTAACAACGTCACACGACACGACGAAGTCCATGTCCTGATTTTTTGGGGTGGGGACTTACATCAGACTCACGTCATGCGCAGATACATGCATCACTTTAGGCAAGGGCACGTCGCTTGGAGGACCAAAGAATAACAAGACACCGACGTCCTAAATAAGCAGCATGTAGACTGGACAAGTATGCACAAAACAAATGTTCCCAATAGGCTCCAGTGACATGAATGCAAGACGCGACGACATCATGTGGTGGTTGTCTCCTACAGTGATGATCATGAAGCCATGGAAAACACAAGAGGTTGAGGAAACATATCATGGTGTGACGCTGCCAGCATTGGAAAAATAGGATGTTCCATGACCAAGACAATGGGCCAAAAGACGAGTAAATACAATACAATATCACCTCCTAATTCATACATCATCCACAAGAGAATTGACAGCAAAAAGGAAAAACCATAAGATGGATGGGAGAATCTGAAGATGGCACTCCTGTCATAATGAAGCCATGGCAAGAGAGAAACGCTTGGAAGAAATTCAACTTTCAAAAACAGTTCAGGTCCAAGTCTGGACCATCTTGACAAACAGCTCTCCGGTCTCCAATTCGTAGAACTGACTTTCAAGCCCTCTTCTACTAAAATGACAGCTTTCATCCGTGTCCGGCTAGGAAAAACAAGCCGTTTTCTTGTTTTGTATTTACAGAGGATGTTCATTTTTTCCAAGTTGATTTCAATATGGTTCACTTCATCTTGTTTGTATTTCGTTCCACGACCCTCGTTGTTGTGTCTCTGATCTACCTCTTCTTGCTCGCTCAATCCTTTGCCATTCATCTCATCACAATTCTCATACCTCCTCACTTTATTCATCACGCTCCTCCGCTCTCCTTTACTTAGAACAGCAAGGCGTCCACTACAATATCCTCTTAGCGTATCCTTGTCTGCCTTGCACTCTGTCATCTCACATTGCTTACCTTGTCTGCTGAGTCCATTCTCAACTAAATTCCTGCTCTTGCATTGGTACCTTCATTTCTGTCACGCTGGTGGTAAACATTAGCATCATACTCCTTTTGCCTGCTTTTTCTCTCAATTTTCTCCACATATCTACTTCTTCTACAAGAGCTTCAAGCAACATCACCTGATGCTGTCTGACCAAGTTTTCGCATCTACGCCACCATCAATCCCTTCTACTGTCAATGTTTCCTCTGGCTTACTCTGCCGCTCTTGCCACCGCCTACGTCATCTCCACTGTCTTTGTCTCTGCCTCCATAACTACGACAACAACTATAGAACGTCGATGTGTCCTAAGTCCAGTTAGTTACACATATGGGGTCTTGTCCTTCTGTTTAGTTGTTGGTTCAACTGTTTTCTTACCCACTCACCCTCTACCTTCAGCTGCTGCTGACATTAGCAGCATCACCTCACATCAAGTCTCAAGCCTAGATGATATCATCTGTCAAAGTCTGAGCCATGTGTCCAATCAAACGCCCGTGGCAATGTCTGGCATCATCTAAAGCTGACAACGTACAAAAGTAGTCAAGCCACTCTCTGTTGCCACTACATCTTAAGCTTCATGTTGCCTTCTTCCTTTTCCATTTGCCGTCATCATCTTCATGTATTCTTACCATCTAATCCTGCCTTTTACATATCTTGAAATGTTTGTGTGTCCTATGCTGCTCCTGCCCCTTCTTATGGTCACATTGCTTCTCCGCCACCACCTCCGCATCCCACAGTGTCTTCCACGTCTCCCCCTCCTATAGCATCCACATCTACTTCCATCTACTCCATCTACACTGGCATCACTCTCCATCTCTGGTCCACCTCCTTACTACATCTTCTTCTCATCCTTCTCCCGACGCTTCTCCAACTCAGAGCATTTTTCCTCCATCATATTTGTAGTAGCCACACCAGCCTCATTTTCTCCTATCTACTTCATCATCCTCATCTTTCTCCTTACCTTCATCAGCATCATCAGTAGCATCAGCATCATTCACACCTTCATAGTCTTTAACCATCATGCTTACCATCACTTATCAATCATTATGAGCACTCGTGGTTTCGTTCTTGCACTTAGTGCATCAATCAATCAATGAGCTATTACCAATCATCATCACTAGCTCAACATTACGATTCCATTTGTGCCCATTTCCCCCAAATCCACACACATGATAACTAGCGTACAATACTGAAACATATGGCGATGATCCTTCAAAGAAAATAACCTGGACACTTGACCATGTTTCCTAGAAATCGCTTACTACAATCACGTAAACGGTGACTTCTTTGTACATGAATTTATTAAATTCACTGAACATTCTTGAGAGTTGGATGTCCTGAAAAAGGTTTTCAAAGACAAGATCAGGAGTATATGTTCCGAATAACTTTGACATGTGTTTTTCTAGATTTGAATCCACATTAGTACTTTCTAAAAGATCTTGTTGTGTTTGCAATATGAATACGGATGTGTAAGTGTACCTTAATTTGTAAACACGTAGCGCGAACATTATGCGATAATATGGGTCGCCTGATGTTCGAGACGTCCCACCCCTCTCAAAGTCGAAGTATATAGGGAGGTGTATTCGGAAGTGTATCTGGAGGGGGGTCTGATTAGTGAACATCTATACAAATACACTTGTGTACGGTTTTTGGCGTATGCTAGATACACCCTCAATACACTCTCCAACACACTAGTGGTGTCTTGGGGGAGGGGACTTCCTCTCGGGACACCGTTTCTTAGCTTGTAGCGTACCGATGGCAATTTATGGGCGTAAGCAGGTTCTTACTTTTTTGCTTCTCTAAGAAGCGTCCTGATGTCAAGTTTAGCGCTCCAGATTTACTCTCATCCTTTTTTACTTTTTTTCTTCTCTAAGAAGTGTCGAGATGTCAAGGTTGTGCACGTGGCTCACCCCTGCATTCAGTCAAGCATCATCATCAAGCATCATCATCATCAGATATCATGCAAGTATCTATTCCATCATCAATCATCAGCTTCCATCTTCCTCATCTTTAGCATTATCAACATCCACCTTGATCGTCAAAGAGTCTGTCAACACCACCCGAACCGGACGCCACTGGTTTCCTGTTCGTCAGGTTTGAGCTAACTAGTGGAACAATTCATTGTAGCCGTGGACCGGATTATTTGCAGTCAGTTCTCTCCATCTTCGTATCAGAGGACAAAGTAAGGAAGATGTGGTAGATCACCTAGTATGAGTGGTGCAGTGACAGCATCTTCCTCCCTTTCTTCCCCTTTACCTTACCTCAGCTCAGAATTCTCCTCAACAAGCAGCGGCAACCGGCATCAAGAAGGGCCTCTATTCTCATGACTTAATGTTGACGTCCGATTTTCATCTATGCAGAGATTGTTAGCCTTCATCACTACTTTGATGTACTCCATGTTCAAGATGATGACAACAACGACTATTGGACTCGGCGGAGACAACTTCAACACTAAAAGTCATGCCTGAGCATTCATAGCTACAATCTTTATGAAGTACTCAAGAATAGAGGAAGCAGAGAAGCTCGCCAAACCCCTAACATGTGGTAACACCATGTTAAAGCTCAAAATCAAGTGTGACCCCTTATTCATCTTACCATTATTGAGGAGCTTCATCGCACCATCGAGGATCATTAACACCATTCTCTTTGAAGGATGCTACCAGCCATCCGAGATTCCTGCACCTAATAAAAATCTCATTCTCAAAGAGCTCCTCCAACACCATTGGATCCTCCCCAAGAACTGCGATTACAACCACAATTCATCATCGGAGTGGAAAGGATGGAGCCAGAGTACGTTGCACCGACTCGACCACAATATCCAAATTCACCTTCTAATGATAAAGAGTACCATGAATGATAAGTTAGCCACACCTTCTAATGGGTCTCTCTTGCCAAAGCTTCAAAGGGGTGCCAGAGTGGAGCCATGACAAGAGAGAAACTCTCCAAATAAATCCAAATCTCAGTAATGGTTCAGGTCCTAGACCGAACCATGTTTACAAACAGCTTCAGGTCCCCAAACCATTGAATCGACTATCAAGTCATCCCTCAATAAAATGATACCCGTCATCCTTGTCTGGTTAGCAAAAACAAGTTGTTGTCTTGTTTTTCTCCTCATTCTTTTGCACACATGGATGATGTTCATTCCCTCCAAATTGAACGCAGCAAGGTTCTCCTCATCTTGTTCGTCTTTGATTCTGCAGCACTCATGGCCGTGTCTCTGCTCTGCCTTTCCTTGCTTGTTCTATCCTTCTCCATTCATCTATTTTTAGTGCTCATGGCTCCTCGGGCCGCCAATAAGCAACCTAAGCAGCTTCCTTCGACCCTCAGAATCCCAAAAACCAAATTCAAGATAACTTCTTTTTAGACCCTCCTTCAACCCGCAACAACACACAAAGTAGCACGATGAAAGGCACCGAGAACAGACAGAGCGGCTACATTGACTCTGCATGTCTTGCCTTAGACAGGCTACATATAATGCAGACCTATTTGCAAAAAACCATGACACAACACAGCCACCAGGACCGTCCGCCTCCTCCCAACAAGACTCCGAGCCGATCGCTGTCTATGTAGGCGTCAGTTACCACCGAGCATTATCGATGGTAACAAAATCCAAGATATGGTGTGGAGACCACGCATCGCACCACTCGCTCAGCCGCACAAAGGCTCTTGTCCGTCAAATTCAATACCCTCAACCTTTGGTAATCCCTTGGCTTTCAAGCGAAGGGGCTCCACCAAAGAGATGGTGTTACTTCATTATGAAAGCACGGACTGAGGGCATTTCACTAGTCCAATCCTTTTCATCTGCTCATGCTTTGGTGATTGAATGGAAGAATCCACTAGATAATCTATCCATGCTACTTTCTATAGAGATACATTTCTCATCGTTTTTTTGGGGCCTCCACAAGAATACCCATGTTCATTCGATGCCATAATGCATAATCATTGCACATGGATACTAAAGCGAGTGGCGCCTACTTTGCAGTCAAATGACGTTCCATGAAATGATGCAATGTTGAGAGCTGCTAGTTCTGCTTAAACGAGTAATGTCCCACAATGGTTGACACGTCAAAGTATGAGATTTGAGGTAGAAGCAATAGGGTAAGACTTGTTCTACCACCATAGAAGTGGGAAGGTGAAGATTTTGTCATGAAAGTGCAAACTAACCCATGAGGATCCCATGATTTGTTGACTTCTGTCTTGTACGGATTATTAAGTTGTTTTAGTCATATTAAGGGTTACAAATCGGGGTACAAAAAAATACTTTCTCCTTACAATTAGCTTAGAACCGCCCTTGTCTTGAGAAAGTTAGTGATATGAGGTAGGGTGGACTCCCTTTGGAGGTTTCACAATGTTACATCGTAACTTTCTGTTTTCATTTCGCATCACGATCTGCCCCTATCTTCATGAATTTGAGACAGAGGAGGAACACATTCTAAGTATTCTTATTCCAAGACCCGCATGCCCTTTTCATAATTCTCTACTACATCAATCATTCATTTACAAAGTTAAAAGAACCTTGTTTTTTATTGTCCTTTTGGTTTATCAGTGTGCAACCTAATGCATGCTTTGTCTTTGTCACCCTTGCTGCATCTTTTTTCTCCTTTCTTCAGATCCCGTTCAACATGTCGGACAAGCGAGTCGTGCAAATTACAATAGCACGACACTCTCGGAGGACGGCGCGAGAGTGTCCCCCTTAACCGCCACTTTGATATTTTTGGCTCCTTGGGTTTGGGAATGGCCAGCCACAGGCGAGCATGGCATGGCACTGCGCTTGTGCCACGTGGCACTCAGCTGAGACATCGTGTGAGACCAGAAAAGAACGAACATGTCCGACGGCGGTCCAGCACACGAGATCCTCGTGACGATGTTTTTCGCGTGGCGGGCTGAGCTGGGCTGTGGACTGGATGAAGCATGTAGGGGGAAGATTGAGGTTCGGGAGCAAGGAGCATCGCGAGGAGGCCAGCTACGTCAAAGGTGGTAGTGTGCGAGCTAGAGTTGAGTTGCGTAGATATGTTCGCAGACCACCCACGTTGACTGGATGAAGTATCTCGAGGACGATTATGAGGTTCGGGAGCGAGGCTATGACATTCTTGTAATGCGAGCTGGAGACAAGGTGAGCGCCTCCATCCCCGTCACAGCCTGTCACAAATATCTCGTCACGAGATGCATTCACCCGGGCCGCCGCCCAGGGCTAAACCTTCATGCCTTCTCGACCGGGTTCGGCTCCTTGGGTCTGGAAATGGCCAACCTCTGGTGTTAGCATGGCACTGCGCTTGCGCCATGCGGCGCTCTTCTGAGACGTCGTATGAGACCAGACAAGAACCAAACATGTCCGACGGCGGTCCATCGAGACAAGATCCTCGTGACAATGTTTTCGCATGGCGGGCTGAGCTTATCGCACCACCCACGTGGACTGGATGACGCATGCAGTGGAAAATTCTGCGCCTCGGGAGCTAAGCGCCTCTCTAGGAGGACAATGACGTCGTAGGTGGTGTGGTGCGATCTGGAGACGAGGTGAGACAGGATATAGTCTGACCTCGAGACCTTCGCCGAGAGAACCACACCTCAATCCCGTCTCGACCTGGTTCAAGCAGTCTCCTCGACTCGATCTTGTCTGCCTTCCTCAGACTTCGCCATGGAGCCATCTGCCAAGGGCGTGGGCGTGCTGCGCCGCGTGCTCCTTCCCCTCGCCCTGCTGCTTCTCCTGCATCACGTCTCTGCAGCCGGAAGGCCCGTCAATGTCGCAGGGACCAGCGATGTGGCGCCAACTGTCGACAACGCACCAGGACAGGCCCGCGCGCTCGACCTGTCCAGCCCTCCGCCTGACGTTCCTCGCCTCGTGAAGCATGGGAACCACATTGCAGTGAGGGAGCCCGGGCAGTCACTCCACAGTGCCCTCATGCAGTCAATGAAGCAGGAGGCTGCGGCCCTCTCCGTCAATCTCCCAGACGAATTCAGCAATTACTGCTCCAGCGTCTCCATCGCAACAAGCCATGCAGTGAAGGACACCACTGTGGCGGAGGTGGACGACGTGCTCAGCGCCATCTCCCTACCCGACGGCATTGCAGAGAGCCTCGGAATGATCAAGGGGGCGGATGATGCCAAGGTGCACTCGTACCATTTCTTGTTCGCCAATGGGGAGGCGTACGTGTCGGAGTTTGTGGCTGTAGCGTCGAGGTCTGGCGACAACATCTCCCTCGCTTTCTTCTCTACACAGGTCGAGGGCCAGCTGCGCAAACAGTGGGAAGCGTACACCTACGACTGAGACTATTACTGCTGCGACCACTTCCTCTTCTTCTGCATTGACCACTGTTGGAGAACCTGCACCGGCTGTCGCGAGATTGCCACTAAAGCAACTCTAAAAAGGAAACAAACAGTCTTAGACACCCAACGCTTGCCGAAACAAGGACACTTCTTCCTTTCCCACCCATCAATCCTTAACATTCAATCCCTCCATCTGAGCACCCGATGGCGCCAATACTTCTCATCTTTTCTATGAACCAATCCCACTATCCTTCCCCCAAACCTCACTTGGCCGGACATCTCTCAGGAATACGTGGCTTACAACAGACACCTCCTCAAAACAAGAAATCAACCTTTTGGCATTCCCCCAAGAGAATGCTTCTTACTCACTTCCGAAATACAAGTTAGACATCTTTTCGATCCTCAACTCCTCTCACAGACACTTAGAAAGCCACCTACCCTGAGCCAAAGAAGAGTGATTGAGGAGGTTAGACAGCACCTTCCCCTCTCTTGGATAGCCATCATCACAAACCCACCTGTAATTGCAGACATCTACAACTACACACCATACGTCACGCTCCCCTCCCTCACAGGCCTCCCGATCAGCATCATCTACAAACTACGACAACGAGGCCCAGAAATCTGGGGCTACCCCTTACAAGTATGCCTCATCACAGGCCGCCTCTGCCGCCACACATGGGCACAACCCCGACCCTTCTTTGGAGCAGATTGCACACCAGTGTATGTCAAAAAGGGGATCTTCCTAGGCACACCACATCAATCAGACATCCCTAGCTACAGAATAAAAACTAGAAACCCAGCCCTACAAGAAATCTACAAAATCTTCCTCAATCTAGAGAATCCTTCTGCGACACACAAGCCAAAATGGGAGGAGAAGCACCCCAACACCATATTCCAATGGAAATACATTCACGACAGCCTTATCAATACTCCCCTTCGCCTTCGACCACAAGATGTCATGTTACGCATCATCTACAGATCCATCCAAGTTAACCACAGATTTCGCTTTCTTCCCCCCCCTTCATCATCACTCTGCCCACGCTGCAACGAACCCGAAACGATTGAACATTGTTTCATACAATGCCGAGACATCCAACCAATCATCCAACGCCTTCGCGTCCTCTTCACCACTTTTTTCCCTAAAATCCCACCCACAGTGCCCAACATCCTCATAGGTCCTACCACTCCCACTAACAAGCGGACTTTATGGGAAATCACACGTTCCACCATCTTGCACTGCCTCTGGCAAGAGCGATGGGCACGACCAAAACACAACCCCACCCCCACCATTACTGCAACCATTCCACACCTCCTCCAAGAACACCTCACTCATGCCGCATTGAGATCAGCCCAACTCCCCACTGGCAGAAAGAAAAACAAATCCCAGAACCAATTATACTCCGAAATATTACATGCCCCCTTCCTGTGCAGCGCACAGGAAGGTAGAGAAAACATAATGATCCGCATCTCACCAAAGTTCCACCGCTGGTGGAAATATCCCGGACTATACAAGCTGTAACATGTTTGGGGGGCCGGGCTCAATCCCCGGGCTTGTTTTGGTGTCTTGGAGACCCTCCCGCTCCCATCGGTTACGACCACGGGACCAAAAAAAAAAAAAAAAATGAGACGTCGTATGAGACCAGACAAGAACCAAACATGTCCGACGGTGGTGCATGGAGACAAGATTCTTGTGACGAAAATTTTGCATGGTACCACACACGCACCCTGGATGACGCATGCAGGGGAAAAAGTGCGCCTCGGGAGCTAAGCTCCTCTCTTGGAGGACAATGACGTCGTAGGTGGTGTGGTGCGATCTGGAGACGAGGTGAGACAGGATATAGTCTGAGCTCGACACCTTCGCCAAGTCCACACCTCAATCCCGTCTCGACCTAGTTCGAGCAGTCATCACAACTCGATCTCGTCCGGGTCCGTGACTCCGCCATGGAGCCATCTGTCAAGGGCTTTGGCGTGCTGCGCCGCGTGCTCCTTCCCCTCGCCCTACTGCTGGCGCTCCTGCATCACGTCTCTGCAGCCGGAAGGTCCGTCAATGTCGCAGGGCCAAGCGATGTGGCGCCAATCATGGAGAACGCACCAGGACAGGCCCGCGCGCGCGACCTGTCCAGCCCTCCGCTTGTGCGAGGCCCTGACGTTCCTCGTCTCGTGAAGCAAGGGAACCACATTGCTGTGAGGGAGACCGGGCAGTCACTCCATAGCGCCCTTATGCAGTCAATGAAGCAGGAGGCTGCGGCCCTCTCCGTCAATCTCCCAGACGACTTCAGCGATTACTGCTCCAGCGTCTCCATAGCAACAAGCCATGCCGTGAAGGACACCACTGTGGCGGAGGTGGACGACGTGCTCAGCGCCATGTCCCTACCCGACGACATTGCAGAGAGCCTCGGAATGATCAAGGGGGCGGATGATGCCAAGGTGCACTTGTACCATTTCGTGTTCGCCAATGGGGAGGCGTACGTGTCAGAGTTTGTGGCTGCAGCGTCGAGGTCTGGCGACGACATCTCCCTTGCTTTTTTCTCCACTCAGGTCGAGGGCCAGCTGCGCAAACAGTGGGAAGCGTACACCTACGACTGCGACCACTTCCTCTTCTTCTGCATCGACCACTGTTGGAGAACCTGCACCGGCTATCGCGAGATTGCCCTGAAGAGTTGGCAGCTGGAGCGGGTCCAAGCTGGCCTCACGCACTACGGCTACCGGCGTCTGCTTGACGATCTGGATGACGACGACGTCGTCACCGCCACAGCCTCCAAAGCCCTGCCAGCCGCTGACACCCAGCAGTCTCCCCTGGCCATCTTCACTGGCTACAGACCCATCGGAGCGCCAGACATTGACGACATGCTGAGGAGGGCGATTGCCAACACCCTGGCTGCGTTGGAGAGAGAGTTCGAGGGACAGTCCCACAGTGAGGTGGAGAAGCAGTTCACCAATCGCGGGTTCGACTACTACGTCATGGACGCTGTGCTGCAGGGCGTCCACAACCTGAGTGCGGAGTACCTGGACCTGTTCAGCGACCATATCACGGCATCCCTTGACACTTCCGACGACATCAAGGCCGAGGTGCGCAGCTTCATCAATCTGGCGCGCGTCAGCGAGGTGGGCTTTTGGAACCAGACAATGATCATCTTCTCCGTCAACCAGATCTCCCATGCCAGCGTCCTCACCATCTTCTCCATGCGCACGGAGTTGAACCGGTTCCACTTCTACGTGCTGCGCACCCAGAACGCCTTCCACTTGGCGCCGGACCTGCTGGTGGTCAAGACCTGCCACACCATTCTCTTCTTCTTCAAGTCATGCAGCGCGCACATTGTGGAGAGGCCGCGTGGGATCAGCCTGACGGACCTTGGCCAGGTGCAGGACTTCATGACCGTCGTGGCCTACAATCGCTTCATCCACGACATCCCCGTCCCTGGGGTCACCACCGACGGCAAAGCTGTTGACATTTGCCAGCCTCCTTGTTGTCCGAGCTGCAGTCACTTGCAGGTCCCCGGGGTCACCCGCGACAGCGCTGCTGCCGGCACGAGCCAGGCCTCCTTGTCCACTGTGCCAGCTCCCAAGACCGACTCGAAACCAGACCCAGATGACCACTGGGACCTCGACCGTAACCTGAAAGCCATCAACAAAACCCTGAACAGCTTTTCAAACATTATCAAGTTCAACACCTCCACCATCAAGTCCATCAATGGCTTGGCCTTTGACGAGTTCATGCAGCAGAGCCTGATCACCAACTTCCTGGCCGTACCCATGGCNTTGAAGGGAGACCTGGAGGACTACACGCGCCTGCTGGTCGAAGTGCCGGACGAGAAGCAGGAGCTGTTTGATAAGTTCATGAAGCTGATGTTCTTTGCGGAGGCGGACCAGTTCATCCTGCAGACTATGACCTTCCGCAAGGACAACGCCGGAAACACCCAGACTGTGGCACTCATGGCCCACTTTTTGGAGCAGAAGCAGGCGTACAACCTCTTTCTCTGCACCTTCCAGGCGTCGTTCCACGTGGCAGACGATATCTTTGTCGTGAGGCACTCTGTGAGTATTCTCGATGACGTATTCAACATCAGCTGAGAGGAGATTCAGACCAGGCCTCACCGCATCACCTTCAAGGAGGCAAAGGAACTCCTCAACTTTCTGGTGTACGCGAGTCTTCAGAACTTCTACAACTCTCTCATGGAGCTGAAGGGGGGCAATGTGACCAGCGTCAAGAACATCAACTTTAAGGAGCTGAAGGCATCCAAGGTGGCTGTGGTCTGAGAAGAAGCATGCAGGAGGCAGGAGGATGGGTCGTCGAGCTTGCTGATTGACTGTTTGACTATGTGACGATGACGTTGTTGCTGCTGTTGGTTCCTGTGGAAAAAAAGCTGCAAAAAATGTTTTTTGAGGGGTGCACATGCACTCCTCTGAAAGCAAGAAAAATGTTGCTATAGTGGTGATTTAATGCCTTGTCTAGAACACACGTTGGGAATTTCATGGCATGCCATAGGTAATGAGCCAACAGGGAGATCTAAATACGAGTCTTACTGAAGTTGCCCCTCTGCATGATGACTCTGGAAGAACACCCAACCCTTACCCATGATATTGAAGGTACTGGTCTAAGATATTCACACAGGCAGACGAACATTTCCCGCACTTCCCAGCTATGCACACATGTACATGAAAAAACTTGCATGTACATGACACAATGTGCATGAGCTGTGCATTTTGGTGTACAGTTTCTGTATGGGGACCATGGCCTTCTATGTACATTCTGAGCATCATTGGTTACACCCAAAAGCGGCATTACCACCTCTTCACCTGCACCTTCCAGGTGGCCAACGATCAGGTGTCCTTCCACGTGGCCAACGATCTCTCATTCTGTAGGCGTGCTGTGACTACATTGGGGCCCTTCTTCAATCTATGCTCGAAGGATTTCAGAGACCAGGCCTGACCACATCACCTTCGAGGAGGCAAAAAAATCCACTAAACGTTTTGTATACGTGAGTCTGCAGAACTCATGTAACCCCATCAAGGGGCTGCATGTGCACAACATGATCAGCTGAAGGGCAAGGAGTTCCAAAGAGCTGCAGACACGCAAGATGGGCATAGCTTGATCACAAGCATAACAGAGGCTGTAGGATGAGTCGTTGAGCTCGCGGATGATTTTTCCCCCATGCTGTTGGTGGTGCTAGAGACAACAAGATATAGGGAAAAGATGTTTGAGGCATGCATACGCTTTTCAAGACAAAGTACCTTCTTCTTGTGTGGCAAATGAGAGGGCTTCAGAGGTGGTCGCCTCCATGACTAAAGCTACCCACATCTGCATGATAAATGTCCTCCCTTTTTTCACCATGCATTTAATGTCTGACTGCCTTCATGGAAAAGGCATAAATGACTTTTCCAAACACTAGGGCAATAAATGTTCCCTGGGTTTTCCCTAGCATGTCCTACTTCACATTGCTCCGTAGTACAATCATGTACATGGTTGACAGGTAGAAGCTGCGAAGCAGAAAGAAGTGTCAAAATCGTGGAGTGTACATATACTATCAGGAAGACAAGACGAACTTGGGGTCTAGTGCACTCAAGTAGAGCGATGTGTGTGAAGTCCCGTTGTGAGTGGCCGATTCGAGAACCTCGCCAAGGATTTGCGGGGACTTCGAGATTATTGAAGTGCTTCTTAATAGAAGTCCATAACCATTGAGAAGTCGACTGTACACTATTGAAATGTCAATACGATTTCATTTTAATCTGTCGACCCTTCAGCAATTCAACAGGCGGGGCAGGTGGCCAAAATACCCACTGCGGACTGCCCCGAAAATCTAGAATTCAATGCGTGTTGGGCCATGCAATGAAGGACAGAAATACCAGCTCACAGAGAGTCTCGATTCATGTACGTGAGGGTTTTGTCTCGCCTTTTACCCTTAAGGTCCCCGTGCATTACGTGTATTAGGCCAGTGTGGACTAAAAAAATTGTCGATGACATGATCAAAATTCCATCGAGGATTCCCTTCATGGTGTACTCCATGTCCTTATCCACTTGCACGGTTGTTGTTGGGGAAGTCTCCCTTTCGGGGAGTCCTCACTGAGATCTTGATAGAGCTTGAGTCTGCTGACAAACTATTGCATAGGCAAATGTTGACAGAAACTGATGTCCGTGTTTCTCCGATGTCCGATAGTCTTTGCTACTCGGGTTTTGGCTTCACGCAGTCGTGCTCTTGCAGCCTGACATTTGAGTAGCTAAGGGGTGTATGATGTAGGGCCTAGAAGTGTGGACCAATTCAAACGTGCAACGAAGCACAGAGGGACACACACGCCATGAAAATGGAGAGGCAAACACTTAAGTACCTGGAACGATCCAGAAAAAGAGTTGCGAGTCACGAGCTAGCGAGGTGTTGAATTCTGGTCAACCAGGCCACCCACGCGAGGGTCTGGCGTTGGGCCCAGCCGCCACCCAGGGATTGAACCTGTCCCGTCTACAACATGCCGGTTTCTCACACACAAGAATCAACTGGACGTGTAGTCTCGTGAAAATCAGCAACCCAGCCACACACATGCAAAAGCCAAAGTGCAAGCACAACTAAAACAGCCAACCACATTGACCACAAGCGGATGTGGGTCCATGCCACTAGAGAGGTAGTACATATATTTTGCTGACCAAAGCGTCTGAGCTCTAAAAACGTGTTTAAACTAGGCATTGCAAACGCCAACCTTGCACGCGGTTGGGGCGCCAGGAACACACGATCCATTATGTGTCAAAAAGTGCAGTGTTCAAGAGCTTCACTTGAGATAAGTCAGACCTAGTGATGATGTCTGTGTGGACAGAGTCAAGAGGTCACTTGCGTGCTTACACCCTGTCAACATTACTCCCCCATTACCCACAGACAAACATGCCACACACACAGGTGAGAGGGTACCACACGAGATAAGAAAGTACACAGTTACATCATTTTGGAGCACCACGAGCACACAACAAGCCAACGGCATGCACAGTTGCCTTGAACATGCCACTACCGAGGACCTTGGTGAGAAAGTCTGCACTAGTGAAGAGTATCAATTCATACAACCCAAACTTCTCTGCAATCGATACGCTCGCACACAAAATGATGCTCAATGTGATGTACTTTGTGTGGGAATGGTGCATGTTATCGTGGCCGTCAGTCGCTTTTGTGCTTAGGTTGTTAAAGCGAAGAGTGATACAGCGGATGACTACACAACTCTTGCAACAAGCGAAAAATCCACATACTCGGCCGAGTGCCAAGTACTCGGCCTCACAAGTCATGCACCCATGTTTTCCACATTCCACAAGATAGCTGTCTTGCCAACAACAGAGATGCATCTTGTATCACTGCGCATCTCAGACACGCACCTAGAGGCTGTCAGTGTAACAATCAACCACCAAAGAGGGTTTCACGTGATAGCACAGTCCAACACACGTTGTAGAGATTGAATAGCCGTCGACACGCAGGGCAGCCTCAATGTGCCTTCGATGAACTATGATAACACAGCAAGAAAGTTGACCACAAAGGTCCCATCTGCTCGAGTCGTGGTGGTCAGATACATGAAGGACCCGGTCACGCTGGGGCAATTGGTGACATTGATAGTCTTCCCAACAATGACGCATCAGGAAACTTCAGCAGGCGTTGGCCTGCTGGCGTCCACTACCACTGCTTGCCAGTTTTTGCTACTGCTGTCGATGTCCCTTGCCACGGTTATGATGTTTTCCCCTTCTCCCCCTGTGTGGCGGCGGCCACGCTCTAAGCTTGTGCAGTTGGAGAAGAGAGAGTGGAATAAGAAGTGGAGGAGGAGGAGCTCAGAGTGGAGGCATCGTCAGAGAAACAGTCGTCACTGCTACCAAGGAGCTTGCCTGATGTGCTCGAGCAGCCTACCTGGCGGATGTCCTCTGGGGATTGTACTGCTAGGCCGAAGGATGCAACTCAAGGAAGTCAGACAACTCCTCTAGGGCAAGAGGATGGAAGAGGGTGAAGTGGTCAATATGCTCCAAGTGTGCATCAAGCATGATGGTGTCGGCAGAGTTATTTTTATTAAGTCGCTTTGCAAAGCGACTTAATAGAAACAACTCTGCTATGATGGTGTCGGCCATCTAGAGCTGGGTCCATTCGCCAGTGCCCAGCCGGCTGTAAATGCACGTCGCGTGGCGCTTGTAAGATGCTGTTGACTCTGACTCTCCCTGGTGCAACAAGTGGAACTCCTTGAGGCAGGCAGCCCTTGTCGTGTGTGTCTCTGCAGCAAAGAAGGTGAGGACCAAACTCCCACCCCTGGTGAGGGTCAGCCCTGTCACCCGTCACAAGTGCATCGAGGAAGGGACAAAAGCCACGACCATCTCCTAGGGAATGGCGTAGAGCAGACTGCACATGGATCTCATGGCTGCCTGAGTCTGGCGGGCGTCAGCGGCTTGCAACTGGCCCAGGTAGTAGAGCCACACCCCCTCTGCGTCATCCAAATAGTCAAACCCAACATCACTGTCGTAACGAGGTGGAAAAATCTCGAAGTCCTTTGATCAACATTTTGTGGAGAGGGCAACCTCAGGCGCTGGGGCTCGCACCCGTGGTATGGACAGTCCGTTGAAGGAGAGGCCAGTCACCCGTCTTGTGGAGGTCTGACGCGCTGGTACCACTTATGTACCCGCAGGTGTGCTCTACGAGCCAAGCTGCAGTCGATCCAACTGCGTATGAATCTCCCGTGTGCGTGCATCTACCTCCTCCTCCTCTGAATCCATCTCCTCAAGCACCTTCTGCTTCTTGGCAAAGAAAGGGGATGTAGACAGCTGCCCCTACGATTTAGATCCGACTGCACCGGGTGGAGTTTACAACAGTCTCGGTAACCTCTGCAGCAAGGTCTGGATGTCATGGAGAGCGGTGAAGTGCTCCTGCTGCTACCACCTTTTCTTGTAGCTGATTTATCGCATAAGTGTGTAAGCTCGACAAGCCAGATGGGGAACTGGAGTCGGAGGGATCACTCAGCTTCATTCTCTTGCCACCACGTGGTGCCATGGACGTCGCTCAATATGGGTCCAAACGTCAAAGTTGCTAGAATTCAGAACCGTNGCTGCCCCTACGATTTAGATCCGACTGCACCGGGTGGAGTTTACAACAGTCTCGGTAACCTCTGCAGCAAGGTCTGGATGTCATGGAGAGCGGTGAAGTGCTCCTGCTGCTACCACCTTTTCTTGTAGCTGATTTATCGCATAAGTGTGTAAGCTCGACAAGCCAGATGGGGAACTGGAGTCGGAGGGATCACTCAGCTTCATTCTCTTGCCACCACGTGGTGCCATGGACGTCGCTAAATATGGGTCCAAACGTCAAAGTTGCTAGAATTCAGAACCGTCAGCGTTTTTGAAGGATTTGAAACACTGGTCCAAAAATGGTTGACATAAGAATTTTTCATGATGATGTCAGCGTTAACATTCGTTACACTAGCAAAGTTGGATTTCTTTTACCCACACGGACTCTACGTGACTGAGGGGGTATGACCTCGTCAACCCCCGCTCAGGCTATGCAGCTGTTCCGTAGCCACTACGCAGCTGGTGCGCAACACCTGTTTCACAGTTTCTTTGCTATGCAAGGCAGCAGCCACGGCTGCTGCAGCCACAGGAATGCCAATTCTACAGCTGCTGCTATTACGCTACTGCAGCGGCTGCTGCTGCTTTGGTGCTGTTGCATTGCTGCTGCTACTGCTGTTGCTGCTGCTGTGATGTTACCCCCTCTTGTGTTGCCGCTGCGGTGTAGTTGCTTCTCGTGGCTGCTGCTGCCGCTACTGCTGATCTCCACTGCTACCGCTGCTCGCTTTCGTTGCTCGCAGCCGCTGTAGCCAGCTGTTGTTGCGTGCTGCTTCTCTTTCTTGTTGTTGCCAAATCGTAAAGCTGGTGCTGCTACCGGGTTCTAACGTTGCCGCTCGTTGTGGCTCCTACAGCTCGTTGCTGTTGCCGTTGCTGTGGCTGTGACGGTGGCGATAACTCATGCCATCACTAGTTGTGTTTCCGCCCACTCTAGCAGTCGCGTGGTGATGTCGCTATTGCTAGCGTCGAGACGACATCTCTTCTGCCCACGTCAGGTGCAACGGGTCCTAGGATACAACTGTTGTAGTGACTCTAACTCCTGCTCCCAGTGCTACGTCTCTGTGGTGCAGCTCAGCGAGAAGGTTCTCACTGCTCTGATGTCATGAGATTACTCTAGGAAGCTTCCTAGCTTTATTGCTGCTGATGTGGCGATATTGTCAAATTAGCTGACACACCGGCAAGCATGCAGGTGCAAGGAACAACGAGGGTTTGGTTAGGGTGACGCACGAATTCTCATAAGCTTCAATAGCTTAGAATGCAGAGAGAAATGAAAACTGAAAAGCATACACCATAAATACCTGTCGCAGCGCATGGCAAGTGACGCACGCGACAGGGCTTGTTTTCCCAAAACCGGCCCAAACCCATTGCTTTGGCCATCACTCTGCGTACAGGCATCCAAACGCAACACCTTCTGTACCTAGAGATGCAAAACCTCAAGCTGGATGCTACAATTGGTCACACGCACAGGTACGGCATGTGTCGGTGGACGTACGATGCAAAACATGTAAATCGGGCTCAAAAGCCAGTCCACCGAGAAAACTCTAAACGCTGCAGAAAACTTACAGAGTGCCCCAAGAAGAACCCAAGACGCCGTAGCAGCTGTCTAGCAGTTATTGGTTGGTAGGGCCACCCAACGGTACTTTGGCACCAGTTGGGTCTGCATAAGGGATCTGAAGGAGCATGGACACAGCTGAGTGATCTCAGTTAGTTGTACGAACAGACGAGTTCGGCACACATCACAACATATAAAGTTAACTTCACGTATTAAAATCAACACCACACCCACAGCCAACAACACAGCTCCTTACATACCATAGCAAAATGGAGTGGCAAAGCGTTGCAGCTGCACCTAGGCTAACAATATCCGCATCCTCCTTGTTAATTCTGGCCTCCCTCTATTATTTGTGTTCGAGGTTGTGTCCTACATGACCTGGCTCTAGAAGCGTGTCCTCCATGTTCCAGTGCCCCGTCATGTCGTACGGTTCGGAGCGATGATATGGCCATTGTGCAAACTTCATCTTACTCGTGTGTGAGGTAGTATCTCTTGTTTTTAGCTCCATGAGGGTGAACGTGATGGTAAGCTGTCATCCCAGAGGCGTCTTTCTCCTTTCTTGAATGTCTCTTCTCTATTCAAATGTTGGCATTTTTGGGATCCTTCGCATGGTCCAGTAGTCAATTCCCATGATTCTCTTTTCTTTGAGAGCAATTTCTCTTGCAAAGTAGCTCACTCTATCACGTTGCTTCCACCCTTCTATAGTCTTTGAGGAAGTAGTATCTATGGAGTGCCCTTTGATAGTGGATAGAATACATTTCCCACTCCTTACACACCCGCATGATCCCCTGTCGCATCCGCATCGTCACCTGCGTGGTCTCTTGTCACATCCATTTTAACACCTGTGTTTCCTCCAGTCGCATGCATGTCATCACCTATGTTGCCTCCTATCACATTTCCATCAACTCTTGTATTATCTCCTAGTGTCTCTGTATCATCTCCCGCAGTGTCTCCTGCAAAATCCACACCATTACCTACATCACCTCCTATTGCATCTGTGTCGTCACCAACATCATCTCATGTTGCATCTGTATCATCGCATGCGTACATCCCTCCTTCTAGTTCATCCCTTCCTGTCTCGACACTTCCCTTTCAGTGTGGAATTTGATGCCACCCTTGCCCTTATTGGGAGGTATACTACTACAAAGGCCTTGTTGTGTTACGTGGCTACGCATGACTGGGAGCTTCACCAGATGGATGTGAACGTGTCTTTTAATGCAGCAAGCTCAAGGGGGGGATCTATCTATTCCAGCCACCATTGTTTAATTCTGGCACAACTGAATTTGACACCTTTAGAATTCCTTGTACAACATGAAGCAAACTTCGAGTTACTAGAACCCTAAGATCTCTACTACTTTGGAATAAGTAGGGTATCATCGCAATCCTGTTGACCTGGCTCTGTTCGTGAGAGCTCCCTCTGTAGCTTTTGACTTAAACCTGGTTTATGTAGATGATCTTCATTGTGTCTCTAGACCCTCACATCAAACAAGCTCTGAATGAACTCCTCCAATTTGTGAAAAGAAGAAATATCTCGGTCCAGCCCGTGTCTTCTTGGATATGGAGGTCAATCGTGATACACAACATCGTGTGCTGCATCTATAAATGTCAGTATGTTAGGGACGAATCCTGCTGACGTGTTGGCCAAAGTCCCCTTTTCATCCAGGCCTATGACGCCCGCTGGGCATAGGCTTCTCATGTTAGAAGATCCAAATTGTCTGGGAGAATATCAATGTCATGGTGTACCTCCAAGTCATTCGCTCCCTTATGTTCCGAGGGACCACAACGCGCACGGATGCTACCTTTACGTTAAACTTTTTATCACATTTATGACAGTGCCTCTAGGTTCTTCTGGAGGCTACGATGTACATTGTTTGGTATGTCATGTCTACCAAATGCCTGATCATGTGCTTTTGTGCACAATTGTCTGTGGTTGTTGATGGAAAAAATCACAGCTATTGAGCCAAGAATTGTGATGCAGGTAGCCGTTTAGGCTACGTCTTCCTTGTTGCAGGCACTGTGGTATTGTAGAAGAGGGTATGTATGGATGCGCAGCATGGAGCTCAACCGAGGCAGAGCTTGTCATGTTACAGGTTGGGATTTGTGAGAGTATCTTGTTGTATGATCTCATGTGAAAGTTGTTGTTGTTCAGTCCATTCACCGCATCACCATCCGCGCTGACAATGCAAGTGTACACCGCATCGCCAAGCCTGACAGCATGTTTCACACGTGTAGAAAAGACATCATTTTTTAGTATCTTTCTGTGTGAGAGCATAGTATGAGTGGAGATATTTTTGTTTGTGTTGACATGCAGCAATAGTGCACGGACTTCCTCACGAAAGAAATTCATTGTGGCAATTTCAATTCTTCTCATTCACAACGTTGGGCTCCTTGTACACGGTGTTGCTTGCAGATGATTTGTACACCACGCTTACCGCTTCATCTCTATCCACGAGTCCTTCTGTGGCTTTCTTTGATACCCATTGTTGTGAGCAGTTTTTGCCGTCACCTTGTGGCCCTGTCTCGCTAGCTACTGAAGACCATTTTCTCAATGGTGTTATATTTCTGCTCGTGGCTCATTCATGCAAGGTTTCTGCTTCTTCATCTTGCACTTCCTTTGGTTTGTCATTTGGACAGCCAAACAGCCCGTGCGGTTGCAGGGTTTGAGCTAGCTGTCTTTTAGGTGCTTGTACCCAAGTTGTCACTTTTTTTAATGAGCTGGTTTTTCTTGCGCATTTCCATGTGCGCTTGTGAAAGAGGGTATATCTCCATACTTTCTTGAGTAATTTCAACTGATTATACTCTTACAGAGTTTCAGCCATCTCTTAGGGAATGGAGAAACACCCAAAGCAGCTTTTGTGTGAGATGATACATTACATAAAAAAGACTGTGCTGCAAAAGGTGGAGATACGGCAAAGAAACACTTCAAACTATAAAATTCAGTAACAAGATGAGCAAGAGAGAGAGAGAGAGAGAGAGAGAGAGAGAGAGAGAGAGAGAGAGAGAGAGAGAGAGAGAGAGAGAGAGAGAGAGAGAGAGAGAGAAACAAACTACCTTGAAACTCCAAAACAGAAACCAGAAACCGCACAACCTGCTTGGTTGTCCAAAAAACAACCTGAAAGAAGCAGCAAACAAAACAAGAAGAGACCTACACAATCAAGCTAAGAAACAACAAAAGCAGGACCACCGAGAAACTGGCCCCATAAATCGGCCACTGAGAAAACTCATATGAACACCGAAGAGCGAAGAAGGTGGAGCTGAATCTCTAAAACTAGTTGTCAACTATCCTAGAGTGTCTGCAATTATGTGGTGTCCAATTCAAAGATCACAAGTACTGGTGGAAAACCATCCCTCCCCCATAGCCCGTAGGCACCACATGACATTATCACAGAAGGGACACAACCATGAAGCACAAGGAGTCGCAATTGAGGGAATAGAGATTACACTGGTAGGCAAATGTCAACCAGGATCACCATAAATGGACTGAAGATCATCAGCATGCACTACTGTTACAGAATGCCTTTGTGAGAAAGTCAACGCACTGCAGCCGCGTGTAAACACCAATCACAACCAACTATGCGTTTGT
Source organism: Penium margaritaceum (assembly GCA_023375785.1). Taxonomy (NCBI): domain Eukaryota; kingdom Viridiplantae; phylum Streptophyta; class Zygnematophyceae; order Desmidiales; family Peniaceae; genus Penium; species Penium margaritaceum. The sequence continues at coordinate 209,207 of SZWC01002719.1, forward strand.
GCATAAAGTGATGCTCGATATTCATATGCTTTGTATGAGTGTGATGCATGCCATTGTGCTCAGAAATACAACGCATGATCTCATTGTTATAGTGAAACGATATGCAATGGATGGACTGGTGCAACTACAACAGAAGACGACACAACAAGATGCTCTCACAGACACTAGCACCCAATACGGCATATTGGACCTCAGTCGAGCTGCACAAGGCACAATCTTGTTTCTCACTCTTCCAAGAGGCATTGGTGCTGTTGATGAGGAATACATGCCCCTATATGCCCCTACACGTATCACGATCCTAGGTCCAATTGCTATCCCCGTACCCATCAACCACGACAGAGGGTTGCACACAAAAGCAAAAGCCTCGATGCGGACTAGACACGACATAGCGGATGACATGTAATGCTACCTCAAGATGGAGGAGACGTAAGTATGGGGAGAACTGGGATAAGAAGTTTTCCACAAAAGTAGCATCTGTGTGTGTGGTCGTACCAAGGGAAAACAGAGATCCGATGACCTGATGGTACATAGTGACGTCAATACGCTCTTCCATCCCGACAGGATTGGTTGTCTTGAGGAGCCCATGTCCTGCTGGAGTCATAGATATGGAGGCATGGAGAATTGCAGCCAACAGGTCTACAAAAGCTTCCCAGGATGCACATGTATCCTGCTAGGTCACGCACGCGTGAGCTGCTTGGGGGGTTGTGGGTTTTTTTTATTTCTTTCCCATCGACGTTGGGGCCAGTATAGCGGGCCCCAGATGTATCCTACCTAGCCATGCAGTCGTGACCTTCTTGGTGACATGTAGCTCTTGTCACTGACGGTAACGCTCAATCTCCATGCCCAAGAAGACGCGAGCAAGATCAAAATTCTTCAACTTGTCAGCAGACCTGAGGACAGCCTTCACAGCTTGGATAGCTTGAGGATCCAGAGTGGCTTTAAGTGGACATCCACGTAAACCAAGAAGGTAATGAAGGATGCCGACGGGTCACTCACAAAAACAGCGGGGTTGGCTGGATTGCGACGATAGCCACCGTGCTCAAGGGTGAAAAAGATCTCAAGGTTTAAGCAGTGTAGAGACTATTTTTAGCCGTACGAGGCCTTTCAAAGGTGCCAGATGCGGTTGGTACTCTTGTCAAAGCCAGGTGGCTGTGCTTGGTAGATATCATCGTCGAGTCGATAGTACAAAATGTGTTGCTTATGTCCATGCGATGCAGCTCCCAGTTGTGCTGAGTCACCTTGCTTGGCATTGCCTTGGCACTGGCGTACGTACCTATAGGGGAAATCGTGGCATCAATGTACACGATAGGTACATGGAAAAAGTCCTTAGCTATGAGATGAGTCTTTTAGCACTCAATGGTGTTTTCTGTTTTTCTCTTGTACCTGTAAATCCAACGTGCAACAATAGCCTTACGACCAGGCGAAAGGCCCACCTTCTAGTAGACGCCATGCTCTTTGATAGCATAAATCTATTCATGCATCGCTTGCTCCCACAGGGCCGCATTTGGAGCAGAGCAAGCCTAGCCAACTGTGTACGGATCAGGTGGGAGCATTGCGGTGTGATGAGAGGTGAGTGCAGTGACAACAGAGGTGTGGCATGCGACAATATCAGACTTACCAGCCATAAAAACACAAAAAAAAAAAACCACCCGTAATCAAAGAGAGCCAACTGCTGAGTTGGGTTGGACAATAACGGCAGACAGTCCAAGAGCATCTAGACCAATGAACACGCTAGTCAGTGATAGGAGCCACAGCCGGGACAGAAGGACGAGCAGATAAAGGAAGACCGCCGTAGGGAGCAGGGTGACGGACTGCAATGTA
>SZWC01002720.1:5204-19888 GCA_023375785.1 Penium margaritaceum
TGTCAGGCGAAAATCCACCGCAGCTCCGCGGAAAAATGATGTATCCGCGGAAGGCCAGCTCCGCGGATTGGTAGATCCGCGGACCAGACCCTGCCAAGTGGAACAAGCACGTAAGGACACGCGTGGAAAGCTGGCTCCCGCACCAAGGTTGCGGTAGAGCATGGGGTGGCGTGGAATCCGGTGGCGGTAGCGGGAAGGATGGCCCGGCGGGAAAGATCACGGTGGAAAGGGAACAGAAGCCGAGTGATGGGAGGAAGAGAAGGAAGCTGGAACATCGGACGTGCAAGACATCAGCCGACCAAAATCAAGCAACAGGAGAACGGTGGCAGGAGCGCGACCAATCAGAACACAAGACTGACAGCGACAATCCAGGAGGGGAAAAGCACACCGCGGAGGCGGAAGATTCAAGGAAGAACACGAAGAACCGCGTGCACGAGCCGCGGATGAAGAAAAGTGACCAGAAGAAGATAATGTGTGTGAGGACAACACCCGCGGTGTGTAGCCGCACCGCGAGGAGTCCAAATAGAGGAAGTAGGACAGTGTGAGGGATGAGACCCACAGTGTGCAGTTACACTGTGCGGAGTCCCAAGTAGAAAAGGGCTTGACTGGCAGTAGAACAAGTGCAACTCAGACTTGCTTGCATTCGAGAGCATTCTGTGTACTCCGCAATCAGCTTTATAAAAGTCCTTTGCCTGTTCTCATTTCCCGTGTCCCGCCCTCTGCTCTCCAATTGTACATTCCCCGCGGAAGGTGGTCCGCGGATCTAGGACTTAAATGCGTGAAGAACCAAGAGTCCGAGTGAAGGAAGCTGCCGGCGGTCCCTTGCTTGCACACGTCCACGGAACGAGGCTTCCGCGGAGAGGAGTCGGACGCCACGAGGTGGTGGACTTCCGTGTGGCAAGAAGTGGACCGCGGAGCGTCACTCACTGGTGAGGCATCTGCGCCGAGACTCCAAGGTTGTGACCCGCGGATAACGGTTGCTGTCTCTTCGATTAAGAGGTAGGCAGTAGCGGTAGAAGGTATGTTCCGCGGATCGGCGCGGAGTCAGATCATCCGCGGAGAAGAACAAGAACGCGGAAAAATTGGGGGTATCAGTGTCATGGTGCGGTGAGCATGGACAGTTCCTTGCTCTTTGCTAGCAGAACTGCACGTGTCCTTCAGATCAGTCATTGATGTCGGCAGCCAGCTTCGTGCATCAGGACGTTGGACGACGGCAACAGCAACCATCGGCGCGGTGCTTCCTGCCACGAAGGGCCGCGACCTCCGCGGGAAGCAGGGACTCCTCAGTGCCGTCCCGCACGCCAGTCAGCTCCTCACCAGGCCCCGATCCACTCGCCCAGCACCGACGAGTGACTGAGTGGTTGGAGCAGCTACACTGGCGTCGCCTTATGGATACACTGGGCGAACGCGCGGAGGTGGAGAGCATCCACAGCTCTGCCAGTCATGGCTCAGCCCAGCATCACCAGGGGCAGGAGAGCCAGCAGAACATGCCACTTGGGGCACGGTGGTTCTCCGACGCATCACCTTCACTGGAGGCATCTTCCGGTGGTGGAAATCCCGAGGCCTTCCGCGGATTGGTGTATCGTCGTCGTGGCGGGCAATAGCAGCAGATTCCTGGCGAGGCGGAACCGCAACCCGCAGACCTGCCTGTGTATCCGCAGCCCTTACCCCTGAGCCCCCAGGATTCAGGAATCCCCGAAGTGCCAGCACCAGACGAGCAGCAGATCTCAGCGCGGCTGCAACAGGTGCGGTTCCCTGCCCCCACCCTTGGGAAGCCTCAGGAGATGAATCCGCTGCATCAGTTGGTAGGGGCAACCGCGGGGGTCCTAGCCGCGGAACCACCTGTGCACGGCCGGGAGCGGCAGCTGATGTCCACATCAGAGCAGGTCACGGGAGTCCAGCGGATGGGGACGTCTGTATCAGCGCAGGGACCAGAAGCCACGCAGTCACCAGTGGACCACTTTCCCGTGACCCCGCTGATCATGAGAACAGGAGCAGCCACGCAACCCCAGTTTGGAGTGAGCCAGCCACCGAAGCATCCGCGGCAGCATTACACGGATGGTCAGGCAACTCCGGTGCAACAGCTCTTCGCGTCTCAGCAGAACCCGGCCACCCTGCCAACCGGGGCGCCCCCACAGCCGCCAACGCCAGATGCACCGCCACAGCAGCAGATGAGGAGCGCTATACAGGCGGCGACCATGCCACCTCCACCTGCGGTGGGACTACAGCAACCACCGCATCTGCCACCGCAGCTCATGGTGCAGGTGGGGACAATGGCAAGACCGCCCCCGATCACGCAGCCGCCACCACAGATACCTCAGCGCGGAGGCGGAACGGTCCAGCAAAGGAACACGCTTCCGCCTCTCCCACCCGGGACCCCGCTAACGAGCCATCAACAGCAGATGGTTGGAAGCGGAGCACAGCCAGCAAACATAACACAGTCTCCTGCGGTCACACAAGCACTGTGGACACACCAGGCGCAGCAGCAGACGGGCCCAGTGACGGTTGGAATGGTGCCACACACGCTTGTGCCCAACATGATGCCGCAGATGCCCATGCTCACCCATTAGCAGCTTCCCCACCAGCAGTCAGTTGGAGCAACGCCAGTTGGAAGAACCCACCAGACCTCATTGCCAACACAGACCGCACAGAGCAACGTGTACCTGCCCCCACAGCAGCTACCGGGGAACCCGCACCTGACTACCAGCGCGGGACCAGCAATTCACCCCCACGCCTCAACTGCAACCCCACCGGCTCAGATGTATTGGATACCGCAAACAGCGGCAGTACAAGTGCAGGGGACTCCGGTCCCGCCGCCTGGGACAGCATTCTTCTCAACACCCTACACTGCCTCAACCACTCCCTCTTCCTGGTACATGGTTCCCCCTTCCACGTAAGTCAGTCTTCCCACGACCGCGGCACAACCACAGATGCCGGTCCCTACGACTGGATACTCCGTAACTCCATCTGCAAGCCTTCCGGTATCGCATGCGGCAACTGCATTGGCGGCTAACCGCAGCTGCGTACCACAGCTACAATATATCCGCTCCGAACCCGCCAACATTCCCCGATTAGACCCCTTCAAGGGTGCCCCGGAGGAAGACCCCTGGGTTTGGCTTAAACAGATCACTCTCTACGCCAGTATTGGCCGGATTCCGCCCGACCTATGTCTCGCCACTGCAGAGCTCCACCTCCAAGGGGCGGCAGCGGATTGGTACAATGCGCGAGCTCCCTTCCTGTCGTTCGAGGACTTCGGCAACGCCCTCATCGAGCGCTTCAAACAATTGACGAAAGAAGAAGCACTGCGGAAAATTGAGAAAGAGGTGATGCGCAAGGATGAGGATATCCGCCGATTTCTGGATCAGTTTCTCACCTGGGCCTCTGTGGCTAAAAGCCCGCAAGGGGAAGGACTGCCGCTATGGGTCCTGCTACAGAATCTCATCCGCGCACTCCCAGATGAGATCAGCAGTCTGATGATTGCTGACCGCTACCTGTCCCTCCAAGAGGCGGTCCAAGATGCCACAGCCATCTTCACCTGGCAGCGGTCCACCCGACAATACCAAGGCAGCGATACCACTGCATCCTCACACACACATCCTCCGCAGCAGCAAAAGCCAAAAGCTTGCTACACGTGTCAAAGTTTGGAGCACATCGCTCGAGACTGCCCGCGGAAGCGGCAGACGGCACCGCGCCCCGAACCACCTGCCCAAGACCCCATGGTGCAGCAGTGGCAGCACTATTACAATCAGGCATGGCCAGGGCCGCAGCAACAGCAGCAGGCAAGGCCGGCACAGGAACATCCATCCCAAGTTAACCCCGGTGGTCAGGCCATTTTGCCCAAGCCACCGGCATCCGCGAACCCTGCAAGCGGAGCCCGCAACGTCAAATTGGGATTACCAATGGCGGAGGACGAGACCACAGAGGTGCCCCCCACTGCAGAAGAAATGACCCTCATCGCTCAGGCTCAGAAACTGGGTCTGCGCGGATGGAACCTACAGGAGGTAGTCAGGGTGCAGGAGGATTTGAGACGCAAGGCTGAGGAAGCGGAGGAGCAACTCCAGGAGGCCATTGTACACCGCACCGTCGCACCAGGAAAGAAACGACAGGCGAAGCCAACAACCCCGATGGAGGAGCAACCGCCTTTGCCTGCACAAGCGCCCACCGGGATCGCGGAGGATAAGACTGACCCTGTCCAGCGACTCTTTAATACCCCAGTTGCGGAAGTCAATTTCTTTGAGTTTCTCCGGATCCACCCTGAGCTGGTGCCGCGCCTGAAGGAGGAGTTCACGAGGGCTAACCAACGCCTCCGAACTGTGGGCATCTCACTCAACTGCGTCACGACAACTCCCGGCACAATGAACACTCGTCGCGCGGTACCTAAAGCATCGCTGGCTCTAGGTCTCGCGGACGAGGAATGGGGATGGGCACCACAGCCTCTGGAAACACCGCGACAAGACGACAGCCACTACGAGATCGCCTGCTGTGTGGTCTGGATCTGCGGGAGGAAGTTTCTGGCCATCATTGACACGGGAGCCACCCACACCACCGTGGCGTTCCGCGTCCTCCTCGTGGTCGGATGGGCGGACCGCACGCTTCCTACACGCCGCATCTTCACTAACTCGGCGGGAGGGATGGACCACGGAGACGGGGAAGTTCACGGCCTTCCCATACAAGTGGAGTCCCTTCATGAACCAGTGAACGTCCAAGTCACGCAAGCGCGGACGTATGACGTACTCCTGGGCATGGATTACTTAGTGCCACGGCAAGCCAATCTCCTCTTTTCCCTGGGAGTCATGCAGCTGAGCTCCACGTCTGGAGAAGAAACGTACTGCCCTATCACCATTGGTGACAGAGTGGCACTTCCAGTGAACGGCGGTGGATCCTTCTCCCTATTGGATGCCGCGATCGAAGACTCCCAAACTCATTCAGGCAAGGCCCACTCCCTTCCAGCGGAGGCACCTGTCGTGGAACATGTCTCCACCAGCGACTGGCAGGATCGCGCGGAGGAGTCCGCGGAGCCCGGCGTACAGACCAACCTCTTGGGGTTATGGAACCGGGGACAACGAATCTTTGGAACTCGCCTCCCACTAGAGGAAGAAGAGGAAGTTTATCCCCTCCGCGAAAAAGTACCGACACCCCCACCAAAATGGGACCACATGCTCGACTCACGACTCTCACTCACGCAGCAGCAAGACTTCTCCAATTTATTGGACTCGTTTGCGGACATCTTTGCTGGATCCGCGGTTGACGTAGGAGCCGTGGAAGCGTTTCACGTCATCTCCACGGGGGACTCCGCACCCACGAAATAGAAGGTGCGACGCATCCTCCCTGATCAAGAGGAAATCATCACAGAAGGGCTCGCGGAACTCAAAGCGCAAGGGGTGATCATCCCCATCGTCAGCCCCTGGCGGGCCAACTTGGTCATTGTAGGGAAACCGGACGGATCCAAACAATTTTGTGTCGACTTCCGCGACCTCAACCGAGTGACTGAAGAAGATGCATACCCCATGCCCCTCATCGTTGACATACAAGAGCGCCAACAGGGTCGCGGATGGTTTGCAAAGCTGGACGTCAAGGCTGCCTTCCACGCGGTCCCCATGCACCCGGATTCCATCGCCAAGACCGCATTTGTGACGCCAGAGGGGCTGTACGCGTTTACACGCATGCCCTTTGGACTCCGCAATGCAAGCGCGACGTTCCAACGAGTCATGGACTCCACCCTCCGCGGCATCCCCAACGTCAGCTGCTACATTGACGACATCATGGTTGCGGCCCACAGCTTCGAAGAGCTGTTCTCATCCTTGGCCACCGTGTTTGCTGCTCTCCGCAAAGCCAACNTGAGAAAATTGCAGCGGTGCAAGAATGGCGTCAGCCCACATCTGCGGGACAAGTCAAGATCTTCCTGGGCTTCTTCTCTTTCTACCAAAAGTTTGTCCGCGATCACGCACGCATCATCAGGCCACTCCAGCAACTGACGCATCAGGACGTGCCCTTTGACTGGACCCCAGAATGCGCGGAAGCCTGGAGGGAGATCAAACATCGACTGGTCACGGCACCTATGCTCGAGTTCCCTGACTTCAACCTGCCATTCTCCATCACTACTGACTGGTCAAGGGATGGGTTGGGCGCTATCCTATCCCAGACAGTGCAGGAACCAACTTAGAAGGTGATTGCGTATGCCAGCCGCGCCCTCACTGAAGGAGAACGAAGGTACCCGCCGGTGAAGGGCGAGTGCTTGGCTGTCCTGTGGGCCCTCCAACACTTCCGCGACTATATAAAAAATGGCAAACCGTTCACGGTCGTGACGGACCATCAGGCTCTCCAATGGCTACTCACCACCCAGAATCATGAAGGCATCCTCGCCAAGTGGGCACTCCTCCTGCAAGGGTACAACATAAAAATCAAGTACCAGCCTGCAAACGCTAACCGCAACGCGGATGCTCTTAGCCGACTCCCGCGCCTCGACTGGCCAGAACCTGCCCCGCTGCCGTCAGTTACCGCGGAACACTCACCGGGCATCCTGGCATTGTCGACAAACGCTGAAGCACAATGGGAAGGAGTGGCGCGGGAATTCGACGAGGATGAAGAGGAGGTCGCCTTGCAGCTCCTGAATGAAATCGACCCCACCGCGGCAGAAAGACACGCGGAGACCCTGCCCTCCATTTCCAAGTCAGGACTCCAGCTCGCCAGAAGCTACAACCCCGCGATCCGCGGATGGACACTTGAGGAGATTGCCCCCCATCTTCCCCAACGCCATGCACCATCCCGAACCGCGCAACTTACCACCACTGCATCACGGACCGAAACCTCCCGCAACCCACCAACTCCTCCCATTACCACAACCCCACTCCTCGAGAACCGCCATTCCCTCTCCTTAGTCGACTTCCTCCTTCATTCCCTTGAGTCCGCGGAGAGTCTCCGAGCCCTCTTCACCACTCACAATCCATCTCTTTCTTCTCTTGGCATCCGCCTCTCATGCACGAGCGGAAACATTATCGGTACCCGCCTGCTGTCCAGATGCATCCTCCTCACCTATGCTCGCGTGCATGATGCCGCCACACGCTCTCCTCGTTCCTGGACACCAGCGGCGCTCATTCCTGGACCATCCGCACCATCTGAGGTCCACGTGGCATGGTGTTACGTGTGGATACATGGACGCAAGTTCGTGGCCATCGTGGACACCGGCGCCACGCACACCACGATTGCGCTCCGAATGATCCGCTCACTCCACATGCAGCATCTCATCCGACCTACTCGGCTCCGCTTCTCTATCTCGACTGGAGAAATCGACGCGCCGCTCGGACAAATCGCGGGCTTCCCCATGCAGGTGGCCAATGTGCATGCAGCGCATACCGTCGAAGTCTGCGATGTCCGCACGTACGACATCCTGCTGGCGGCGGATTGGCTCGCGCCGCGCAAAGCAGATATAATGCTAGGCTCCGGCATCCTCAGTCTCATTTCGGGTTCCGGTATTCGATCATTCACTCCACTCTTCACTTCGCCCCGACCACTCTCCAGCTCGACACTGCCAACCCTGGCTCCGCCTCTCACAGGCACACAACATACACGACGTATTACGCGAAGCTCGGCACTCACCAACAGAACCAGTACCATGGCTCGTCATCACGGCTCGGGGTCCGCGCCTTCGTCGCGGGGGGGTGAGCCCTCTCGGCGCCAGCTGCAGCGCTCTGCTCTCAACACGGACACGGGAGACCAGCAGACACGGACACCGACACCACCGGCAAGGGTGGCGGCCCCACCGCGGTCGGGTCCAACAACAAGAACACCACAATCAAGGACACCAGCGGCACAGATTGCGGCAACGGGGTCCCGGCCAACAGTAGTGACGGCCACGCCAGCAGTAGCTGCGGCCTCACCGCGACCCAGCCCTGCCGCAGTCGTAACCTCGACACGAAACCCGACACCAGCAGCGGGCATTCCACCGCGGCCAAGCCCCGCGGAAGGGACACCAACACAAGCCACGCCACCAGCGGCGAGATCGACAGGCTCATCACAACAGAGCCCGGCCACAAGCACACCTCCGACGCGGACCTTCAGGCGCAAGGAACCCGCGGAAGGAACGACGCAAGCAACTGTGAAAGCAGCCGCTACGCCGACACCCAATCCGCAAGAAGGGGTCCAGGTACCAACAGCCCCAGCTCCCTCCGCGGCGGTGACGACACTCTCCCACTCGCCACCAACCTCGCACGGAGACCCGAACCGGCAACCCGTGTACCCCCTGTTGGGGGCAGGAACAGTAATGGAGGGAGCAGGAACATACCTTGAAGAAAGTTCGGGGGATAGCGGAGAGCAGCCCAAGGATGCCTTGCTGCTCGAAGTCATAAGCAGTGTCATGCTTCAACTGCTGGCGGAAGTGCCGGGGTTGATCCGCGAGGAATTTGCGGATTCTCTGTTCGGCAAGATGTGGTAGGTAGTACTGAGGGGAGCGGCAACAGGAGCAATAGCCCTCGGGCTACACGACAGGCAGGTACAACTGCTAGAGACGGCAGGCGCGGAACGCCTCGTCTTGGCCCTGAGAGACGTCCTGAGTATCAACCCAAAGCTGGCAAGCGACATGACAGGAGTCGCGGAATTCCTAGACACTGAACGACCGGATCCGTCACTGGAGGCTGCTCGTGTGTGGTGGCTCAGGGTGCGGAGGGACCAGCGCAGCAGCCCAGAAGGACGCTACGTGCATCTGCTCCAGGAAAGGGCCAGAGCTCTCATCCTCTATCAGCTGAACGACCAGACACGAGGGTCGGCGGAAGCTCCGCGACGAAGATCCACAGCGGATGAGTGGAGGTGGGGATACTTACTCAACCTAACATACGCCAGGTGGAGCATTCAGTACCCACAAACGGAGTGGTCGCGGATGGCTAGAACTCAGGTGCCGGAGGGGCAATGGATGCTGGCCATGGAAAGGTGCTGGACGCTGACGCTGCAAAACATACCACGCACCAGGGTGGCAGCGGCAGTTGCGGGTGGACTTTGGACCGCGGTACGGGAGCAGAAACTGTCACTCAGGGAAGAGGAAGTGCGACATTGGGCCAAGGAGGCGGCTGAAGTTTGCAGGGAGGAGAAGAGCAGGAAAGATGCGGAAGTGGAAGAGGCGCGTGAATACGCCCAAATCACCCCTCAGCTTAAGAACATGCAGGAACGCCTGCGGAAGGCATGGGAAGCAGAAGCAGCTGAGACGGAGCAAGCTGCCGCGGAGGCTGCGGAGGTTGAAATTCAAGCGACCCAGGAGCGTGAGGCGACGGCCAAGGCGGAACAGGAGGCTGCAGAGCAGCTCATGAAGGAAATCGTGATGGATGCAGAGGCAGCGGTAGCAACCGCGCAAGCGGAGGTAACAGCAGCAGCGGAGGCAGAAGTAACGGCAACAGCAACAGAGGCAACAGCAGCAGTAGTGGCGAAAACAAAGGCCATGGAAGCACAGATAATGGAAGATACACGAACAGCCTTAGAAGCAGCCAAGGCAGAAGTAGCCAGTGTAGCGGCAGGGACAGTAAGAGGTGCAACAACAGCAAAGAAGCATGCAGCCGCGGAAGGGGCAGATCCGACGGCAACAAAATACAAGACTAGGCCCCACCCCCCAGAGATGTCTGCCAGTATCCTCCGGCAAAAAGCACAACTAAAGACCCGAGTAGCGGCGGTGGTGAAGAGAGCCGCGGAAACAGCCAGCCAGACCAGAGAGGCAGCAACCGCAACGGACGACAGCCGGAACAAGGAGCCGGAGCAGACCACCCCGGGGGAAACCACTCCCGCCTCAAAGGGAAAAAGGAAGGCAGGAGAAATAGCGGCCGCGGAACCAAGGAAACAGCCTCGAACGCAAGAGGGCTCCAGCGTCATCCCCGAACAACTGGCGCAAGCTCAGCGGGAGGCTGCGCAAGCGGCAGAGCTCCTGATGGCAGTCTTCCGCAAGGTCAACATGCCCGCGGAAATGGTGCCGCTCCCGCTGCGCCCTGCTCTGGGAGAGGTAGCCGGGACGGATGTCCGCAAAGGGGCAGAACAACATGGACGTGGGCAAAAGGAAGCAACAGTGATGGTGGTTTCCGAGATCAGTGAATCACCGGGAGAGTCGGAGGAGGAGCAGCCCCTCACACGGAGCCAGGGGCTGTTGCGAGCTCCAGGGGCGGCTCCGCAGAAAAAGGAGGAGGTGATCGAGTTGCACCGCGCTGGCGGATGAGGCAAACGGCTGGGAGGACCCACTGAGACTAGACTACGCGACCAGTGGGATGAAGGAAAATTGCGGGCGGTGGGGATCCTGCGGCTGTTCCCTGCTCCTGACTCGTGGGACAGGGAGCCGCCAGTATATGATGAAGATAACCGCAAGAAGTTCGAGGTCATGAAGGCAGAGCAGGAGGCGAGGCGAGCCCGCGGATTACCAGCGCGAGTGCCGGAGACAAAGCGAAAGCCGGGGGAAGCAGGAGCAGAGAAAGCGGGAAGAAAGGGACCAATGGAGACGCAGGACTGGCGGATTTGGCAGACCGCCCATATCCTCCTCCGCGCAAGCAGCAAGGAACAGCAGAAGGCAGAGGCACAAAAGGTGTACGCGGATCTGGAGACACGGCTGGGCGTGGAATTCGATCGAAGGAAGAAGGATGACCTGGCCCGTCTGTGTGAGCACTACGCATGGGAAGAGGGGCACCTATGGAAAGTGACTCCGCGGGTCCTGTGGGTACCTCCGCCCCCACTTCAGAAAGCGGTGGTGGAGGCCTACCACCGTCATCATCACACCGGCATACAGGCACTAAAGGACCGACTAGCACCCATTGTCCATGTGCCTAACCTGGTGGCCCTCATTAAAGAGGTGGTGCAGCACTGCGCTCCCTGTGAGCGCGCGCGGAAGACTACACCACGAGACCAGCCTCTGTTTCAACCCTCCCCCATCGGTGAACCGCTGGAGAAAATCATCATCGACTTCCACGGCCCTCGCGCGCACCGCGACCAAGGGAACCGATATTGGATTGCAGCGGTAGACCACTTCACGAAGTACCTTTGGGTCCGCGCCGTGCCCAACAAGAGCTCTGCCACCGCAGCAAAGTTCATCTGCGAGGAAATCTTCTACCGTTTTGGTGGATGCAGCGTGGTACACAGCGACAACGGCACCGAATTCATGGGGGCCTTCAGAGAGGAGCTGGAGGAATGGGGGGTCCGCCACGTGCACTCCGGGCGGTACCGACCAGAGTCCCAGGGACAAGTGGAGCGGGTGCATGAAATATTGGAGCGAGCAGTGGCCACCGCGGAGGGTAGCAGCTGGGCGGAGAAGCTGAAGAAGACGGCGTACTTCATCAACATAACACCTAGTCGTGCAACCTCCTTCTCACCTCACATGCTGCTTTTCGGCCAACCACCGCGAGCAACAATGGGGTTGCCTCAGAAACCGTTGAGGCTGCCACTTGCCCCGGATGAACAAGGTAAGCGTTCGGTGGAGGAGGAAGACAGGGAAGTCGCGGAATGGTTTCGAGAGCGCTGTGAGAGAACGAGGGCAATGCGAGCGGAAGCAAAGCTGAGGGGTTCTGTTGCTGCCTGGCGCGGATGTGACGCGGCCAACCGACGGCTGAACCATGGGCCCATCGAAGAGGGCCACTTGGTGTATCTCCGCCCCTTCCCCAATGCGGGACGAGAAGCAGGAGAGCCACGGGAGGTGTACCGCGTGGCCAGCGTTGAAGCAGGGCAGGTATGGTTGGAGGGGCCGGAAGGATTCAGCGACCGAAGCTACCCGGCCACGGAGTTCGTGCTGCTGCCGCCGGCATGGCAAACGCACATCCCAGGGACAGGAAATCGTCTACCGCCCCTGGGACAGCGGAAGGGCTCGCGGGGGTGGAGAGCGGAGGAGGTACTGGACATCTGTGAAGAACGAGTATCACAATAGGAGCAGGAGTGGAGTCAGGAACCTGAGGAGGTGGAGGAAGAGGAATCTGATGTCCGCGAATTGGCCGCGGAGGAGGTGAGGAGGGAACCACGACAAGAGCAGTCGAGGCGGGAGCAGCAGCCGGAACAGAAGGGACAGTGGGAGCAGACGAAGAGGGAACCTGCAGGCGTGCCCGAACGTCAGACCCCGGCAGGAGAAACCCAGCAACCATCCCGGGAAACGCCACCGCGGACCGGGGTACCAATGAGCCCCAAGACCCTGGCTACCTACACTGGCCCATGTGTGTGGTGCGGGGAAAATCTCCCCGCTGAACCACGACTAAAAGTGGTGTGCCGGGTATGCGGGAAGCCCGCGCATCAACACGTCGGCGGGGCCTCTAAGACTTGCATCGGAATAAACCGCACCTGCTTGCGATGCCTGAGAGAGGCGGCGGAGGAGGAAGCTGTGAAAAAGTGGCAGGAGGAAGAAGGAGCGGGACCCGGCGCCGGGGGAGCACCACCCCGCGGAAGGTGGGACCCAGAGGAAGAGGAGGAGGAGGAAGAAGAGGAGGGACCCAGTGAGAAACGGAGAGGTCCGCACACAGTATCTGGGGCCACGATGAGACAGTGGCAGGCGGAAGGACGTGTCGCAGCAGAAGAGAGGAGGCAGAAGGAAATGGAGGAGAGGAGGTGTGCTCAGTGCGGCCAATGGTGGGGAGTGGAAGTGCAGGATTGTGGTGGATGCCACCGCCAGATCTGTACTGGTTGCCTGGTGCCGCCTCGTGACAAGCGCGGAGGGCGAAGTGGAGCCGCGGTGTGCAGAAGGTGCAGGGAGGAGATTGAAAGGCAGCGAGGAATCCGCAAGGCACCCCGAGTGAACGAAGACGGGGAAGAGGAAGAGTCAGAAGAAGAGGAAGCGGCAGGGGGAAGGGATCAATCCGCGGCATGTCCCACTTGTCTGAAGACGGTGCAGGATGAGGAACAGTGCGTTGCCTGCATGAGGTCCACCCACCGCGGATGCCTAGTAACGGGCAACTCCGCTTGGAAGGGCCAATGTCACCAATGCGTGGGCAACGAGCTCCTGGAGACAGACTGCTACCTCAGCTTTACCGCGGAAACCCGAGAGCCTGCATGCGCTGCCTGTCAGGAAGGGATGGCGGAGTTCGGGAAAGGGTGTGGTATGTGCTTGAGGATGTGTCACCTGAGATGCGGAAAGAGAGGTAAGGAAGGGGTGTGGACCTGTCACCAATGCCTCGCTCAATCCCGAAAAGAGGACTGGGGAACGAAGAACTCCGGATTGCGATGCTGCGGAGATGGATGTGGAGGGATCGTCACGGGGATGGCGTGTCACTGTGAACACTGCGGAGGATGGGCCCATGCGCAGTGCGCCACAGGGGTCGGAAGGAGAGAGGAGGGACACATGCTGTACCGCTGCACCAGCTGCAGGACATATGAGCGGATCCCACACTGCTCAACCTGCAAAAGGAGATTGGGAGCGGGAGACATCACCGCAGGAGCTCGATGTGAGGGATGCCAGCTGTACGTGCATCAGGAATGTTCTGCGAAGTACCAACGAGAGGGCGGGGAGGTGGAAACATACTGCCGTCCGTGCCAACACCGGCAGCGGCCAGGACCGCAAGGGAAGTTCACGCGCCTGTTGCGCGGGCGAGGCTCTGGGACAGAGTCTTGAGAAAAAGGGGGGTTGGGGGCATCAGTGTCAGGCGAAAATCCACCGCAGCTCCGCGGAAAAATGATGTATCCGCGGAAGGCCAGCTCCGCGGATTGGTAGATCCGCGGACCAGACCCTGCCAAGTGGAACAAGCACGTAAGGACACGCGTGGAAAGCTGGCTCCCGCACCAAGGTTGCGGTAGAGCATGGGGTGGCGTGGAATCCGGTGGCGGTAGCGGGAAGGATGGCCCGGCGGGAAAGATCGCGGTGGAAAGGGAACAGAAGCCGAGTGATGGGAGGAAGAGAAGGAAGCTGGAACATCGGACGTGCAAGACATCAGCCGACCAAAATCAAGCAACAGGAGAACGGTGGCAGGAGCGTGACCAATCAGAACACAAGACTGACAGCGACAATCCAGGAGGGGAAAAGCACACCGCGGAGGCGGAAGATTCAAGGAAGAACACGAAGAACCGCGTGCACGAGCCGCGGATGAAGAAAAGTGACCAGAAGAAGATAATGTGTGTGAGGACAAGACCCGCGGTGCGTAGCCGCACCGCGAGGAGTCCAAATAGAGGAAGTAGGACAGTGTGAGGGATGAGACCCGCAGTGTGCAGTTACACTGTGCAGAGTCCCAAGTAGAAAAGGGCCTGACTGGCAGTAGAACAAGTGCAACTCAGACTTGCTTGCATTCGAGAGCATTCTGTGTACTCCGCAATCAGCTTTATAAAAGTCCTTTGCCTGTTCTCATTTCCCGTGTCCCGCCCTCTGCTCTCCAATTCTACATTCCCCGCAGAAGGTGGTCCGCGGATCTAGGACTTAAATGCGTGAAGAACCAAGAGTCCGAGTGAAGGAAGCTGCCGGCGGTCCCTTGCTTGCACACGTCCGCGGAACGAGGCTTCCGCGGAGAGGAGTCGGACGCCACGAGGTGGTGGACTTCCGTGTGGCAAGAAGTGGACCGCGGAGCGTCACTCACTGGTGAGGCATCTGCGCCGAGACTCCAAGGTTGTGACCCGCGGATAACGGTTGCTGTCTCTTCGATTAAGAGGTAGGCAGTAGCGGTAG
Organism: Penium margaritaceum; assembly: GCA_023375785.1. Classification (NCBI taxonomy): domain Eukaryota; kingdom Viridiplantae; phylum Streptophyta; class Zygnematophyceae; order Desmidiales; family Peniaceae; genus Penium; species Penium margaritaceum. The sequence continues at coordinate 19,789 of SZWC01002720.1, forward strand.
AAGGTGTGTTCCGCGGATCGGCGCGGAGTCAGATCATCCGCGGAGAAGAACAAGAACGCGGAAAAATTGGGGGTATCAGTGTCATGGTGCGGTGAGCGTG